>MJUU01031434.1:25859-37021 GCA_002080025.1 Modiolus philippinarum | reverse complement strand
AAAAAGTTGCATACTAAATATGAACATCCTACCACTAAACAATTAATTGTAGAAGTATGTTTACAGTTTTTAAAAAATTGCTCTTAGGGCAAGGTCAAGGTAAAAATGTCTATGGTACCACCAGAAAGCTCTCTCACCAAAAGAAAGTTACACACCAAATATGAACACCCTACCACTAAAAGCCTACCTTCTATCGGCAAGGTTAAAGTTCTTTAAAAATTACCCAAAGGGCAAGGTCAAGGTCAAAATGTCTACAAGTATGGTACCAGAAGAAAGCTCTCATCATAAAGAAATAACATGCCAAATATGAACACCCTACCTTCTAGAAGCAAGGTTAAAGTTTTTTTAAAAATTGCCCTTAGGGCAAGGTCAAGGTCATAATGTCTACAAGTATGGTACCAAAAAAAAGCTCTCATCACAAGGATGTCACATACCAAATATCAACATCCTAGTTCTTCAGGTCTCCATTCCACAAGCCAGGTTAAAGTTTTGCTGATGCAGACGATGCCGACACCGGGGGTATGACAATAGCTCTCTGGACATTCGTCCCAGTGATTCCCCAAAGTTAAAAATGGCATCTGGAAAAGGTCTCACCTCCCCCCTTAAAATAGACTCAACTTTATGACATTTGAAGGTTTGTATCAAGCATTGTAGGCTAAGTCAATGTGGAATCTAGATCAATTTCAACACATGTTTTGCACCCAGAAAAGACGCTTCATTTCCAGCAACACATTAATGTCAGAATCATATTTTTAAGATGATTTTTTTTAAATATGTTCACCTTATAGATCTGTCAACTTCTCAACATACATGTATCTACATGTTAACCATTTCAAAATTTACTCTTGAACAAAAATTCAGAAATATAAATATTGTAATACAAAGGTCCTAGTGGATCAACCATCACTGCCATTTAAAATGAAGAAATGAAGACAAAATAAGTTTCTAGGAAATTGGGTGTAAAAGTTCAATACATGTATAGGAAAAAATTTATTTAAACCTTAAAATGTCATTATTCTATTAACATAAGGCCCTATCAAGTTAATTTGTAGATTCTCATCCACCTGTAACAAAAAATCTGGGGTGAGTGGGAGGGTTTTATTTTATTTTTTTTTATTGATTTTCACTAAAATTGATAGGAATTTAAAGAAAATTTCGGAATAATTGAAAAAAAATGAGCTAAGAAAAAATGGGCAGGTGGGGATGAGAATCTATTAATTAATTTGGTGTGGCCTAATATGCATTTTTAAATAAAAGAATGAAATGGAAAATGCCATATCAAAGGCTTGTATCCAAGACATACATGGTACCCCTGTAGATGCCTGGTGATAATGGCACAACAGACAGATAGACACACAGGGGAACAGATGACCAAGGGTAATAAATATTTCATTTCATTGGCATAAAAAAGATTTTTTTTTTCAGTTTGGACAACAAAAAATCAGATTTCAAAGTATCTAAGCTGCAAAAACCAATTTTATTGGAACTTGTATAATAAAATGTTAGTTTACAAGAAGTGAGAAGTGTAAAAAGTATTCTGGAATACATTGGCAAAACTAATAATGTGGAATGAAATTGTGTGCTGTAATGAAAGATTCTAATATAGTGATAAATATTTTTCCATTTATTCTTTGTAAAACAAATCAATGCAATATATTCCTGTATTTTACTCTTAATGTCTGTCGTCTCTTCAATATCCTAGAAAATACACATGTTTTATATTTTACTCTCTAGACAAAAGTGTCCAAGGATGACATGGCCGAATTTTTATATATCTACAAAATATAAATATTTAATTTCAATTTGATTGTCACAGAAAAAAAAAACATTCAAAACTAAAGCTGTTAGCAAGGCCTGATTAATACCTCCTGCAATTTGACTGAGTTGAAGTATCTATGTTAAAATAAATTTGAAATTTTTTAAAAGTTTCACAATAGGATATCCTGCAAGTTCAAAATTGTACTTTGCCTTACAATCATGCCTATTTTGTAAATTACCAGTAATAGATGAGCTGAACGAAAAGTTTGATAGAATTGTGAAATGAGCTATTTTTGGTTTGTTGGGACCTCTAAAGTTACGTAAATAATAGATTTTTGAATTTCAAAAAAAATAACAGGTGCCAAACTTCATATGATGGGCAGAATTCTGACAAAACTTGAAAAAGACATTCTGTAGAGGTTGCAAGATTACCCCAGATAAACATTTTCTATATGGATATGTATGAACAAAAATATGCAAGTAGCCTTACATTTTAGAACTTGACAAATTGTTCTGAAAATACCAGCTTTGTATGGTATTTAAGGTGGATCGATGGTATTCCACCATTTTGTATTCATGTTTCATGCTTTGATAGGTATTTTCATTAGAAATATACGATCATTTTAAAATTTGTACAAATCTTTAAAATATTTCGCTTAAAACTGAAATACTTGGTCCATTTCTCTAAGTCTAGCATTCATTTTAGATGAAAAATTCAGAATAGTATTAAGACTGTAAAATTCTTTTGAAATTAAAATTTAAACAAGGGAGGTAATTTCCAAAAAATATTTTATACAGAAATCACTATGAAAATTAAAAAAAAAAAAATTTTTTAAGAAATTTCAATAAAGGGGCTAGCAATTCTCATGAATGTAACTTGAATAATTTTTATAAAATGATAATTTTCCTTAACATTTCAACTAAAAATTCCCAATTTTTGGCACAAGATTGTGAGCTTATAAGTTCAGTGACCCCCAATTTTTATTTTATTTTTTTTGGAAGTTCAATTTTGGAAGTTTAATTCTGCAAACTTTTGAAAAATTCTGATGGATTTTGCTTATATCCCCAAACCACCTTATGGGCCATAGCTCCAGAACTATGTGTACCTCTGAACCCAAAATCGCACTTGACCTGAGTTTTTTGGTAAACAACTTAGATACCAAGTTTGAAAACCTTGTGTTATTTCGTTCACAAGTTATCAGTTGGAAACCCTAAAATTTGCAAAATTTCAAAGTTTCAAGGGGCACAACTCCTGAATCCCTTGAACCTCTGAACCCAAAATCGAAACTGACCTGAGGTTTGTGGTAAACAAATTACATACCAAGTTTGAAGACCTTGTGTTATTTCGTTCACAAGTTATCAGTCGGAAACCCTAAAATTTGCAAAATTCAAAGTTTCAAGGGGCATAACTCCAGAACCCCTTGAACCTCTGAACCCAAAATCCAACTTGATCTGAGGTTTGTGGTAAACAACTTACATACCAAGTTTAAAGACCTTGTTTTATTTTGTTCACAAGTTATCAGTAGAAAACCCTAAAATTCACAAAATTTCAAAGTTTCTAGGGGCATAACTCCAGAACCCTTGGACTTCTGAACCCAAAATCGAACCTGACCTGAGTTTTGGGGTAAACAACTTGCATACCATGTTTGAAGACCTTGAGTTATTTGGTTCACAAGTTATCGGTCGGAAACCTTCGGGGGACGGACAGACGGAGGGACAGACGGATGGACACACGACTAATACCTCGCCACTTCGTGTGGCGGGTATAAAAAGATAAGCAAACAAACAGGATGAAACCAATATACCCCTATTATTTATTGCAGGAGTATAAGAATTTAAAAGTGAAATGAATTGGTGGGGGAGAGATAATTTTATACAAAGTTGTAGTGCACAAGTGAAAATATTAAATATAAACAAGACAATTCTTGAAAATTTTTGAAGTGAAATATTTATCACTATATAATACATGGATTATAGCATGAATATGAAAAATAAAGGCACTTGCAGTGTGTCATATTGCACTCTCATGCTCGTGCAGTATTTGTATCCATTACTTTGACCTTTATTCACCAATATTCATGCAATAACCCCCTAATATGATGAGTAAAGTGAATAATATGTCAGATCATCTTTGGTTTCCCATAAAAACCTGTGAAGAATAAAGGATAGTTAGTTAAGGATATAACATGGTTAATTTACAAAGTGATCATGTGATGTGTTATTTCTGTTTCCTGAGTAAGACACTTACAGTCAGTATTTAATTCTTCGCCTGAAATTCATTTTTCTTCTTTGTTATCAATGACATGAATATGAGCCAAATGTTTATACTTAAATTTTATGTTCAATTTCATCATATAAGGATAAATCGCTGGTCATTCTTTGGTTTCAAATTTTTGGATATCTTTGGTTTTGTCCACTTGAAAGTATCATTTTTTTGCGTGCAGACTTTCTTTTTTCTAATTTAACACACCTTCAGGAGCATTCTGACAAAATTTCATTTAAACCTATCTGTTCTGTCATATTCATTCAGAGATAAGCATGCATTGCTAGTCAAACCTATGAAAAATCCCAAGGATTTCAATTCCCTGCCAAATTTTTAACCACGTCAGTACCTAATGTAAAAAAAAAGTTTTGGCTTAAACTACATTTTTTCAGTTTTCAAATGCAAAATTTCATTTATCTGATGTCCATTTTTTTCTAATATGACTACCGAAACCCTTGAAGCTGTAAGGATATACGTGTACAGATGACATAGTGACACAAAATTTGAAGTACAAGTTAAAGAGTCTTTTTACTGCACAAAAGTTATAGAAAGTACTGCTTTCTGAATGAATCCATTTTGCAATTTGGATGATCAATTGTATTTATATACACTCATAAATCAATAAGTATGATAANGATTATTTTCAATAAAGGGGCTAGCAATTCTCATGAATGTAACTTGAATAATTTTTATAAAATGATAATTTTCCTTAACATTTCAACTAAAAATTCCCAATTTTTGGCACAAGATTGTGAGCTTATAAGTTCAGTGACCCCCAATTTTTATTTTATTTTTTTGGAAGTTCAATTTTGGAAGTTTAATTCTGCAAACTATTGAAAAATTCTGATGGATTTTGCTTATACCCCCAAACCACCTTAATATTCTGAAAAAGATATTCTGAAGAGGGTTTCAGATACCTATAAACAAAACATGTCTATGAACAGATAAACAAAAATAGTAATGGTGAATTACATGATACCCCGCCACGTTTCACAAAATTTCTAAGTTAAATGGGCCATCGCTCCAGAACTATGTGTACCTCTGAACCCAAAATCGCACTTGACCTGAGTTTTTTGGTAAACAACTTAGATACCAAGTTTGAAAACCTTGTGTTATTTCGTTCACAAGTTATCAGTCGGAAACCCTAAAATTTGCAAAATTTCAAAGTTTCAAGGGGCACAACTCCTGAATCCCTTGAACCTCTGAACCCAAAATCGAACTTAAACTGAGGTTTGTGGTAAACAAATTACATACCAAGTTTGAAGACCTTGTGTTATTTCGTTAACAAGTTATCAGTCGGAAACCCTAAAATTTGCAAAATTCAAAGTTTCAAGGGGCATAACTCCAGAACCCCTTGAACCTCTGAACCCAAAATCAAACTTGATCTGAGGTTTGTGGTAAACAACTTACATACCAAGTTTAAAGACCTTGTTTTATTTTGTTCACAAGTTATCAGTAGGTTTTATTTTGTTCACAAGTTATCAGTAGAAAACCCCTTGGACTTCTGAACCCAAAATCGAACTTGACCTGAGTTTTGGGGTAAACAACTTGCATACCATGTTTGAAGACCTTGCGTTATTTGGTTCACAAGTTATCAGTCGGAAACCTTCGGGGGACGGACAGACGGATGGACACACGACTAATACCTCGCCACTTCGTGTGGCGGGTATAAAAAGATAAGCAAACAAACAGGATGAAACCAATAATATTTATTGCAGGAGTATAAGAATTTAAAAGTGAAATGAATTGGTGGGGGGGGGGGAGAGATAATTTTATACAAAGTTGTAGTGCACAAGTGCAAATATTAAATATAAACAAGACAATTCTTGAAAATATTTGAAGTGAAATATTTATCACTATATAATACATGGATTATAGCATGAATATGAAAAATAAAGGCACTTGCAGTGTGTCATATTGCACTGTCATGCTCGTGCAGTATTTGTATCCATTACTTTGACCTTTATTCACCAATATTCATGCAATAACCACCTAATATGATGAGTAAAGTGAATAATATGTCAGATCATCTTTGGTTTTCCATAAAAACCTGTGATGAATAAAGGATAGTTAGTTAAGGATATAACATGGTTAATTTTACAAAGTGATCATGTGATGTGTTATTTCTGTTTCCTGAGTAAGACACTTACAGTCAGTATTTAATTCTTTGCCTGAAATTCATTTTTCTTCTTTGTTATAAATGACATGAATATGAGCCAAATGTTTATACTTAAATTTTATGTTCAATTTCATCATATAAGGATAAATCGCTGGTCATTCTTTGGTTTCAAATTTTTGGATATCTTTGGTTTTGTCCACTTGAAAGTATCATCTTTTTGCGTGCAGACTTTCTTTTTTCTAATTTAACACACCTTCAGGAGCATTCTGACAAAATTTCATTTAAACCTATCTGTTCTGTCATATTCATTCAGAGATAAGCATGCATTGCTAGTCAAACCTATGAAAAATCCCAAGGATTTCAATTCCCTGCCAAATTTTTAACCACGTCAGTACCTAATGTAAAAAAAAAGTTTTGGCTTAAACTACATTTTTTCAGTTTTCAAATGCAAAATTTCATTTATCTGATGTCCAATTTTTTCTAATCTGACTACCGAAACCCTTGAAGCTGTAAGGATATACGTGTACAGATGACATAGTGACACAAAATTTGAAGTACAAGTTAAAGAGTCTTTTTACTGCACAAAAGTTATAGAAAGTACTGCTTTCTGNGATTTGAAAACAATCCATCCACTAGAACCAAAGTTATGCTGTCCACAGACACGAAAATACCTAATTTTACCCCTTTTTGGCCCCCTTTTTGCCTCTTTTTCAAAAACGGGTTGGGCAGGGAACGCGAAATTAAAACCCGGGCTTATGCTTGTGCCAACAAACATCATACTAAAATTTGATAACAATCCGTTCACTAGAACTAAAGTTATGCTGTCCACAGACGCCGACGCCGACGCCGACGCCAGCGCCATACCATAATACGACCGCAAAATTTTTGCGGTCGTATAAAAAGAAGACAGTGCAACAGTACCTAATACCAATCCCAGCCTATCATTTGTGCCAAGGAATACGATTTTAAAATGTAATAAGGATTGGTCCACTGAAACTACAATTAGTTACATTAAAAGACGTCAAAAACAATTACATTAAACTGCTGCGCCAAGAGCGCATGATATGCCCGTCCACTGTCAACTCTAACTTTATGGCATTGTTGGACCACAACAAAATTTTGATACTCATATACCAAATATTAAATCAATATGTCAAGCGGTTACAGAAAAAAACTCAAGAAACCAATATTTTTCAAAATTTCACCAAGTCCAAGGGCCATAACTCTGTATAAAATCAACCGACCAGAACCAAATTTATACTTGATCTGTATCTCACCTAGATATAGTCATAACCAAATATGAAATCAATATGTCAAGTGGTTACTGAAAAAAACTCTGGAAACCTATATTTTTCAAAATTTCACTAAGTCCAAGGGCCATAACTCTGTACAAAATGAACCGACCGGAATCAAATTTGAACTTGATCTGTATCTCACCTAGATATAGTCATATACAAAAAATGAAATCAATATGTCAAGTGGTTACTGAAAAAAACTCCGGAAACCTATATTTTTCAAAATTTCACTTAGTCCAAGGGCCATAACTCTGTACAAGATCAACGGACTGGAACCAAATTCAAACTTGATCTGTATTTCACCTAGATATAGTCATATACCAAATATGAAATCAATATGTCAAGCGGTTACAGAAAAAATCTCCGGAAACCTATATTTTTCAAAATTTCACTAAATCCAAGGGCCATAACTCTCTACAAAATCAACCGACCGGAACCAAATTCATACTTGACCTGTATTTTACCTAGATATAGTCATATACAAAATATGAAATCAATATGTCAAGCAGTTTCAGAAAAAAAAACTCCAGAAACCTATATTTTTCAAAATTTCACTAAGTCCAAGGGCCATAACTCTGTACAAGATCAACGGACCGGAACCAAATTCGAACTTGATCTGTATTTCACCTAGATATAGTCATACACCAAATATAAAATCAATATGTCAAGCGATTACAAAAAAAATCTCCGGAAACTCAAAATTTCACTAAATCCAAGGGCCATAACTCTCTACAAAATCAACCGACTGGAACCAAATTCAAACTTGATCTGTATTTCACCTAGATATAGTCATATACCAAATATGAAATCAATATGTCAAGTGGTTACAGAACAAATCTCCAGAAACCAAAAAGTTAACAGATGGACGGACGGAGGGTATACCATAATATGTCCGTCTTTCGACGGGCGTATAAAAAGGAATAAAAGATTTTTATATTCCTTTTTGTAATTGTATGAAAGCCTATATTAACTTTTTACCTGACTTTTCAACAATTTTAACTGGTTCTATATCCATCAGGAAGTCATCTTGGAAAAACAGAAAGCCAAGTATTGAGAACAAGTAAATAAGAATGACAGCTAAAATGGCAGTTAAAATGATGGAACGTCCATTTCTAGTCACTGATTTTATCACATTTATTAACGTCTCTTCTCTGTATACTACATCTAATAACTGGAAAAAAACATAATAATATGCATCAATACTTTCTCTTCCACGCCTTCCTAAACATTTTCTCTCTGTAGTTTCATCTACATTTGATAGCATATCTCATTTTACTCTAATATTTACGAAGACTTATTCTGACATGAATGTACATAACCCACTTTAAACCCCAATAAAATTTGTATTTGAATAAATAATAGTGTTCTGCATTGTACCTTTTGGATGTTGCATATCTCTGTCATCATGAAAGGCAAAAAAAAAAAAAAAAACAGAATTGTTATAAAAACTTGATTTTTTTTTTGTCAAACCATGAAGGTATTGTACAACATAGATATAGCAAGGTTATTAGATTTATCAAATAATTTATTGGCATGGTGGAGATGGCTGAAGAAGTACAGTCAAATGAACCGAGTATTTGGTGGGTCTCAAAATAAATCTAAATTTTGGTCCAAACTGGTTTCATTTGAAAAATTTAGTCAAATGTATTCATGTAGTTTTTTACTTATTTAAAATTAAATCAAGATCACAATAGCTAAAATAAATACCAACACAAATACATTGAAATTTCAGAAGGATTGGTCAAATAAAGATTTTTTTCAACAAGGAAAAAATGTCAACAGGTGCCAACAATGACATTTATGTCCAAATAAAAACTTACCAACAGACTATATGCAAATTCATGTATGCATAATCCAAACACACACAACAAAAGATATAAGATATGGTACATAAACTCAAAATCTGTTAAAACTTGCTGCCATGGTTTGGTAAATGTACCTCTGTTACCCATCAAACTTATCAAAAATATTCCTTTGTTAATTACCTAAAATAAAAAGATCAAATTAAGTACTATTACTCTTTATATTATATACTTCTTAAATCTTCTAGTTTCTTTTTTTTATATTTATTTTCTTTTTTAATGACAACATTTGTACAATCAAATATAACATTCAAGTAAATTTTACAGTTCAATTAGTTATAAATGTATTTACATGTAGTATCAATAATTACAACCAAATTAATATCATTACCACATATAAACAGTCATACAAATTTTGTCATTTTTTTTCAAATAATAAGTTCTCAGTCTGAGAAAAGAGAGGGATAATGAGAGAGAAAGAGAGAAAAAGAGAAAGGGGGGAAGAATTGAGGGAAGAGAAAAAATGAGAAAATATGGAAGTTTTTAAGTCACATGATTCTTTAAGCGTTACTGTAACAATAACTTTGGAATTCATTTGTGTGTGTTTTTTTTTTATATATAATTCATTTGCCTTTTTTATATTGAGAAACAATAAAAAAATCCTGCAAAATAAATTTCTGGAAGGAGAGAAAAAATTCGATGATACCGGTAATACTATTGAGTCAGTTTTTATCAAATATAATATGAAATTTTTCCCACTCTGTTTCAAATTTTTCACTTTCTTGAGAGATCATTGCTGACAACTTTTCAGTCCAGTAAAGCTCTTTAATTGAGTTAATTAGTCCTGGGATAAAGGTGTTTTCTTTAGACATCTACAAGAATAAATATAGTATTTCAATTTTAACAAAAGTAGATTTTGTACCTTACTATATCGTGAATTTGTAATACCAAAAAACAAGAGGCTCTCAAGAGCCTGTATCGCTCACCTGGTCCATGGTCAATACATAAATTCAAATAAACTTCTATGTTACAGGGTCTCATTTTCAAACTATGTAAACAAAAATTTATGTTATATGATCAAACTATTTTCCCTATTGCCTGCCATCTTGGATAAAGGATGGATCTGCAGGACACAATTTTAAAGAAAATTAAGTGTTGTGCCAAAGTTTATTTCCAATTGGCCAAATGGTTTTAAAGAAGAAGATCTTTGAATGTACTCCAATATTAAACTATGTTTCCTATTGGTAGCCAATTTGCATAAGGTGCAGACTTGAGGGACATCTGTTTTGAAGGGGACCATCTAAGATGCATTGTGATTAAGTTTTATTCTAACTAGCAAAGTTGTTTCAGATAAAAAATTCTTTATGTGCTCTTTCTATACAGTCCAGTAATAAATAAAGTTCGGCGCAGATGGCCATGTTGGATGATATATAGGCATCAAAGTCACAATACTTAGTCAGCACCTCATAGCATCATACATGCCATGTAGTATACAAATCCATCTGTGGTTCTCAAGGTTAATGTCACCACTTGATCATTAAAGGCTTTATTTAACAACAGAAATTATGCAGGCTATGAGGCCAAGAAACTGCTTGCTAATACATGTCAGCAAAGCATACAGTACAGTGGCCAATCAAATGCTTCCTTGCAAGACAAAATATTTTATATAGCAAAATAATTGTATCATATAATAAGGTAAAGATAAAGAAAGTATTTTTGCAAAAAATTGTAAAAATTTGTACAAAAACACTGTTTTTGCTCTTAATGATAAATAAAAATAATTGTTTTAACAAAGCTATAAAAGGGAATTTCTCTAAAGCTTAAAAGAGAAAAGTTAACCAAAGAAGATTTGAACACAGAATTTAAAGGGAAATAACCAATAAACCATATGGCATTGGGGGAAAAAAAAAAAAAAAAAAAAAATT
>MJUU01031433.1:10612-51077 GCA_002080025.1 Modiolus philippinarum | reverse complement strand
ATTTTTTTTTTTTTTTTTTTTTTTTTTTTTTTTGGGGGGGATGCACATTTCAATGTAAATGGATTTTATTAACCTTCTTCTATTGAAACAAAAGGATATCAAAAGCCTTCATCGCTAATCCGGGTCCAATGTTGCACTACATCCTATGTAATCTTTGTACGCTGCTGGCAGCCATCTAAGATGAGGTACAAACATAAAAATCTGAAGGAAAACCAAAGTGACCGTGTTTGGTTTCAATTGGTTCAACGGTTTCATAGGAAAAGATACATGTATTTGAATGCATTTCCAAAAGAGTCCTTGTATTAAAATATGCTCTCCGCTGGTGACCATCTTGGATGAGATATGAACAAAAAAATATCAAAATTTGAAGGGGCTTCCCAATGATTTTTATGACAAAGGTTGGTTTTTAATGGCCCAGTGTTTTCAGAGGAGAAGATCTTTGAATGAAACGTTTACGACGGACAACAGACGCCGAGTGATGGCAAAAGCTCACCATGCGCTATAGAAAGGTGAGCTAAACATTTAAAGTTTAAATAAGGATGTTTTTTTTTTATTTAACTCTTTTCACTCAAAGATTCTAAGAACTGGGAAAACTTCACATTTCCCGGAAATTGTACAAAAAGCTTCCTCTTTCCTCTTCTAGAAAAATAATCAAATAATAGCTTAACTTTGCATAAGTACTTTTAAATAATTTGTAAAGAAAATATTACAAACTTAGTGTCTTAAGCCTGGGACTAATATAACAGGGATTTGAAACTATTTAACAAACCAGTTTGATCGAATAAAAAGCGGTGTCCCGGCTACGATTTTGATTTACTCAACATAAAATCATTGTGAAAAATTTGCCGAAAAGCTGATTTATCCCATATTTACAACATTAAATTTTCATTCAAACAACAATAAAATTCTTATTAAAAATGCGTACTAAATGCACCATGGGTTGTTGTCTTGTGTAAAGAGGTCGTAAAATCATCGAGAAACCGTCCAATAAACAAATAAAATTGGCGAACTTTAACTCGCTAGTTTACATGTCAAATTCCATCCTACAATTACGTATTTTACCAGGATAAAGCTCTTTGTATTGGCTTTATAGCCATATATAATTTATACAGGAAATTTTTTTAACAGTGATGATAAATTTTGACTTATGTGACCACGCTCATGCAATTTTTTAGAAATAAATTTTGGAGTTCAAACACAAAACTTTTCCATGTGTATTTTAATACTAAATTTTCAACTAAATTTAAAGAAAAATATACCATGATTCGCATCGAAGTTTAATCTTTTCAATCATATAAAATTTGTAGCATTAAATATTTTGGGGAAAATAAAAAGTGTACTGAAAAAAACGTTATGAAGTGTAAAATTTCGCGGTATATTTCTAAAAAAATCCAAAATTATCCAACTTTTAGAGCAAAGTTTGTGTACTTTGGAATAAATTAATTTTACAAAACTATACTATGATTTTAAGCAATCTTTTTTCTTTAAAATGGTGTACTTTGTATTAAAATCGGTGGAAAAATGTACCTGAAAAGTGTACTAAAACTCTCCTATGTTTCAACAGAGAAATGCTAAAAAATACGACGATTTACAGGTAAATCTGCCGAGACACCGAAATTATAAGAAATGTGAATGTTTCAAATCCCTGTAATATTAGTCCCAGCTTAAGAAAAGCATAACAATATCATACAAAAATGTACAAAACTGAAGTGATCGCCATCACTTAAAGACAATCGTGACAAATATTACATCGGATGTGACAACCTTAAAACAATAGTGGGATAACTATCTTATTGATACATACAAGTATTTCCGCAAGACTCATAATATATAATGTTGCATATTATGTTCGTTTTAAAAATGCTTGATTAATTTATAGAGGCTTGGCGATGGCTTGTAATACCTACTTTCAAAGTACATGTAATTGGGTGTTGTCCGTAATTATTTTGTTTTGGAACATGAAACGTAAGTATTGGTTTTTCGATTAAAATGCATAATACTATGTACTAAATGTTAGGAAAAACTCTTGCCTGTAATCTGTCTTTTCTTTTTTATCTAATTTCTTGTAGTATGTTGTAATATATGCATATTTTTGCGACTTGAACTTGTATTGGCCAAGGCACATGTAAATTCTATATATTTCCCGAATTTACATGTGCTTTCCTGTAATCAGCGTTGTTTCACGGTTGTTGCAACGGTCAAGCGAGTGGCAAAAGTTTCCTTTCAAAGATTACACCAAAATCCAACGTTCTGAAAGACTGACCGAATAGGATGAAGCCCCCCAAAAAATACATTGTCAATAATTAATTGACAGTGGAGAATTCGTGGACAGCACTGTCCTGACAAAATTTTACATTTGATTGGATTCAAATGTTAAATCTTCCCATGGCATTGCTGTCAGTCGGCATGTTTCTTGTAAATTTTCCGTAGACAAAAATTCATCCATAGAGACATAACAAAACGTGAGCTAATACAAAAATGAGCGTATTTATTGAATATTCTTTATTTTCAGATGTCAAATCGGAGACCGTTTTTGCCACTACCACAAATTATACATGGTTTGGTGCTCGCGGTGCTTGTCAAATGGTAGGATCTCATTTAAATGTAAATATAACAAAATATTACGGAGGACTGATGTGGACTGACGCTGTACCTATTTATACACCATGGGTACAATATTTAGGTAAGTTGATTTTTTTTTTATTTTATAAGAAGAGCACCTGGAACAGATAATTTTGTATCAATTAATAATAAAATATTTTATTAACTGATGACTTAAAATACAGTGTGATTTGCCCATTTAATATAACCGGAAGTTTTTTACACATGGAATTTATACAGGGCAAATGCCCTGTATAGAAATTTATACAGGGCAGATGCCCTGTATTAAAATTAATACAGGGCAAATGCCCTGTATAAATGAATCGGCCATATTGGTTTAGTTACACTCTGTTTTCTGTGTCTTTCTCGAATATGTTAGCTTTTTTCTTTTTGTCTATTGATTTTAATTTCTGAAAGTGAGAATAAAAAATAAACACAGCACAACCCAGAAGATTTCCTTCAACGTTCAAATATTAACACTGTGCTATACACTTATATTAGTACTTGTCAGCAGAAAAATAGTACTCGTCAGCCGCATCCCGTTTCAGCTTGTACGACTGATACCATACCAGATCAAGAGGATTTGTAAACAACATGATAGTGCAATAATTTTTTCTACTACAAGTTGAAAATTCAGTAGAAGTCTTTTTTATATTGCCTTGACTGTGTGACTTTGTAATATTGAAATTTGCATCCTGTAATAAAGATTGGTAAAGGTAATGCCTGAAATTTTAAGTCATCAGTTAATAAAGGTGTCATAAAATGGGTATTTTCATATTAATCATGTATAATGTCCTCGTACAGTCGTATTGGGTTTCGATCACCTATATTGGCCCTCGGCTTCGCCTCGGGCCAATACAGGTGACCTCAACCCAATACGACTGTACTTGGACATTATACAGGATTAATATGAAAATACCCATTTAATAACACTATATTAAAGTAATTAAAATTCAGACACCCTTATACATGCAAAGTGGCAAATAACACATAATTACAGTTAATATAATCATTAAATATCATCACTTTACAAAAGATATTTAAAACATCATATGATGTCATAATTTCCATTAAAAAACAGTGTAATCCCCGAAAATGAACAGCTCTCTTTTGCCTTTGAAAATATAAATATATAAAAAAAAGTTGCGAACTAAAAAAATTGAAAAAAAGCCGAAATGTTTGATTAATCAAGGTTTGCAAAAAGAGTTTCACTTTAGCAGACCAGGACATGCTTACCCGGAGCACCTGATGTTACTTTCTATCGTTAGAATTTCACACTGGATGCCTTTAAAGTGTTTGTACTTTTATTTCTGCGCTTGTTCGCTGTTTTATGTTATTGTTTTCTGTGATTTCGATCGCTTTGGTCATGTCTTTGGACTTTGAATTTCTGTATATACCAATCCTTTGTTACTTCGGCATTCTACTGCCGTTATTACATGAACCTAGACATTCTAGCTGTGTATAGAGACCAAATGCCATAGTTTTCCTTTTCATCCCCTAGATAAAGGAGTAAACAGCAACAATATTGGCTTTTGTAAGCCATTATTATTTCTAAATTCTTACCATTTTATTTTTATATTATTTATTCAGCGTCACCATGCTATACATTCTCAAAATATTTGCATGTGGCAAAAAGAGAGTATTAAGCCAGTAAATCTTCAGGAGTAGTGATATGCAATCCGTATTACACTGGCGTGTAATATGAAATCCGTATTACATAGGGTGAAATATGGATTTTTCAAAATGGCGACCGAAGATTTTTCAATTCATGCAATGAACAAAGATTCACTAATTTCAGCGTAATTTTACCGACTTATTTCGACATATATTAGCCCTCTCGGGCTAATATGGATGTCTTGGGATGATAAGGGAAATGAGATGAAAAACGCCATATAGTAATCTTCATAATTTATATTTTTTTAATTCATTCATGAATATTCTATGTAGACGAATCATTGTTAGTATTTCACTTAAAAATTCTATATTCAAGAATCAGACATCTTAATAGACAGAATCGGTGGAGTTTGAGGCAGTCGCTATTACATTTTGTAAAATAAAACCAAATTAAAAGAGTGGAAAACATTATATATGTTTAAGATTATATATATAGAATGCACAATCGTATCGAGTAAGAAAAGACATTTCTACACTGCAGATAGTTAAATTTTTAATGTTTTGAACGCGAGGCTTGCCGAACGTTTAAAATATTTGAAATTTTAATTATCGAATGTGTAGAAATGTCGTTTCTCACGAGGTACGGTTGTGGATTTTATTTCTCTAATGATTTAAATGAGATTTTGGACAAAAACAGGACTGGTCAAAAGAAGTCACGCAAAGACCGTGTATATTCCGTATCGGGTGACTGATTGATATACAATCGGTAACCGCCATTATACGGTGTCACTGTATAAATGTCGTTACATCTTAAACATGTTTGACTCATGGTTTTTGACAATGAACTAGAATTTCGACAGGGTATAAAAATTACATAGTATTTAAGCGACCTCGCCCAATTAAAAATTTACTGACCATGTATACTGTATGTTATTCGGGAGTCTTCACAGGGGATAGGGGTTCATATCCTCTTTCTGTTTTATATCCCCTGGGCCATCAGGCGAAGGTAATATAGGGCACAGACAGGGAATATGAACCCGTATGCCATGTGAAACCCGAAGAACTTTTATATTCTGCTAGAAGACCTATAATTTTTCAATTAAAAGCGTTTAAAAATTGAGATTTTGCTACCCTGGGGATACGGTCTCATATCACCTGCCAAGGTAACCAATCAAATTGCAGTATTTACAATGTACCATATAAGGTCACTTACCGACGGTGTTATCTATAATCTCTTAAAACTGAGCATTTAATAGAAATCTATTTTCTGTTAAAACATATCATTTACTAGGTCCAACAAACTTCTATTGTCCGTTGCATGTATCTGGGAAACAGAATACTATAAACATTTATCAAAACTATAAACATTTATCAAAATTTTTTTTTTTTTTTTTTGAAAGGAGGAGTTTCAGTACAAAAATGCATGACCCGTTTTTGGCCCTAAAAATTGGGAATTTTCAAATATTACACTATACATTCTAAATCATCATACAAATAATGCAAGTGTTGCTTTATAAAAATTCAGGCGTATTTTTGCATTTAAGTGCAAATGTTCTAATCGCTGACATCATAAACGTGAACTTAATTCCTAAAATATTGAAAATATCACTATTTTTGGTCGAATTTTATACAGTTTTCATTAAAATTAGTAATGGCCACATTCATGTTCATTCACAATTATTACGTATATGATGTAACTAACAAGTATGCATGACATACTTAAAGGATTTGGTTGAACACGCGTGTGGCCACTATTATCAGAGCCAAAAACTGGGTAAAATAATGCAATTTCTAACAAATGTGTTGCAGTTCTGTTTTTAGACTAAGTTTGATCCACTGCAACATCATGTTAGGGATATGTTTTCACAAAAAAAAAATCGACTGAATCAATTGAATATGACATTAAGCATTGTAGAAAGAGTGCTACATCTCCACTTATGTGTTGTTAATTTTGGGACCAGAACCGGCCTTACCGAACCTACTACTTTTCATGTATGCAAACTAGTACTATTTTTAATATTCTGACACGGTTCATTTGTAGGTTGTTTTGGAATAAATGAAACACAAGTAGTAAATAGAGTCAGAAGAAAAAAACATAAATCACGTCTTGGTGAATGTATACAAACATGTGCAGAGTATAAAATTATAGGATTGCAGGTAAATCTACAATCACCAGATAATCATACGGTCGATTCAATACATGCTTCATAGTCTGACTATCTTGTACTGTTCAAACGATATGGTTATTGTGACTGATTTATTGCAGTCTTGTATTTCAATAACTGAGATCCTTTGTAAAACAAAATGACAAACCCTACATTGTGGGTGAGTGTGTAGTCCCTTTTCTTTCACATTTGATGACAGTGTATTTTGCTTAACACAGAAGCTGATAAACATAGGTACACCACAAACTCATCGTAGAAACAGATTCATTAAATAACCTCAACGCGTTATAAGTTTTCCATACATGACTTTTACTTGAAAGACATTTTTCTGAACTCCAGTTCTGAAAATATCAAATTACACAACAAATGTACAAGAGAGATTAAGCTATAATTATGGATACGTTTTGTATTAGATAAGTAAATACTGATGTAGTGTAAATCTAATGTCTGTAGATAGACATTTTTGTAGCTTATGTCTCATTCGAGACGATCAAATCAAAACATTTTATGATTTGAAAAACTAAACTGAAAGAAGCGTAAAGGCAGAAAGAGAAATAGTATTTTAATCAAATAAAGCTGTTACAAACACGCTCACAAACAATGCAGTAAAAATTGGAGCACTGCTTGAATGAACATACTTTTCTTGTTTACAAGCCGTTGCAGCAGCAGTTACCATGTTCTTGTTCACATTATAAGACCGTTAGTCCTTGTCAATTCAAGCAATTTTATTTTTGCCATGTATTATTTATACCATGTTTCTTACGAATTAATATATTTAAACAAACGAGCTGCGCGAGTTTGTTTAAATATATTAATAAGTAAGAACGTGGTATAAATGTTTTGTAATATAAATATTCATGAGTGATTGACAGTTCGATATGTTGCTTGTAACCCTGTCCAATTAAATTCAACCTTTTGCACACGAGTACCCCAGTGTGCACACGAGTACCCAAGTGTCGTCTGGGTCGAAACCGCATGGTCAGTTTTGCAAATTTCAATGGGCGACAAGGAGTACATGTCTACCATGGCTAACTTGACCGACATGCCAGACTGGCTAGATTTTGATGATTTGCAGCTATCTCGGGCCGCTGAGGAAATGGAAGATGACATCAAATTATCGCAAGCTGCGGCCGAAATAGAGGATGATATAAAGATTGCCAGTGATGCAAAAACCGTAGAAGATGAATATTTACACGATATTTTTATTTCGCAATCAGCCGATATAGTGGACGTAAATTTAACAATATCTCAAGCTTTGCAAGCGTATGAAGTAAGCAGTGACGATATTGGCACGTTTGACCTTGAATACCTGCTAGATCAAACTGAAACTTTTAGTGAAAACATAACAAATCGCTTTTCGGACATGGTAACGGAAGAGGAAATAAACCAGTTAATTACTTCTCAGACTAACATTAATACTCAGAAGAATACAAAGTGGGCTGTTAAAGTGTTTAATGAATGGCGAATGGCTAGAGGGAAAAATGGCATTCAAATTCCGGAGTTGTTGACCATGGATGTTAAAACGATGGATTTTTGGCTTCAGCGATTTGTTATAGAGGCGAGGAAAAAAAACGGGCACCGAGTATCCCCCGAATTCCTTGTATTATATCGTTTGTGGTTTGATGAGACACTGCAGAGACAACAATTTACACAATGTTAACTTCTTTGATGATAAAAATGCAGATTTTTATCAATTTCGTAAAGTTCTTGACGCCCGGATGAAGGAATTGCTAAGTAAAGGATTTGGTACGAAGCCGAAACGGGCTGATGCATTGTCTCAAGAAGACGAGGAAATACTTTGGTCCTCAGGAGTTTTCGGACAGTCAACGGCAACCTCCCTTCAGTACACAGTATTTTTTTACGGATGCAAGATATTTGGTCTACGTGGTAGAGATGAACATCGCAACTTGCAGTGTTCGCAATTCGAACTGGGCATTGATAGTAAGGGAAAATACATAAGGTTTATCGGACGAAACAACAAAACATATAGTGGTGGTTTAGCACATATGCAAATTTCTAACAAGGACATCAAGCACTATTGCAATGAGGGTAAGTTTTTCATTTTTTGTTGTTCTATGTATGAGCTTTTGTCATACGTGCACCTTATGTACCTTCATGAGGGGACGATCATTTGATTTTCAGAGGGAGGCTTGGCCGATTTTGCCTGAAAATTTATTTATTTTCATGAAAATCTTGAACAAAGTATTTATTTGCATTTTCAATAACAATTTTATATTTCAAATCAAAATTTAATTATTTTTTTCGTGACAAGTTGGATTAAAATATTTATTTTTTTTACAAAATCGCCCAAGCCCCCCCTTTCCGAAAAGCAAATGATGGTCCCCTAATCGGTGATTTGGATGACAGTTAAAAGAAATATCAATCAAAAGTGTTAGGCACCTGTGTCAAAATAATATTTCCTTACTACAAAACACTGAAAATTATTGCCATCTAAATGATCATCTGAAACACTCACTGTTTGACGTGGCTTTTATACAAGAAATTAGTAGTTTATTTTTGAGTAAAAGTGCTTAATTAATTTTGATGCAAGTTTTGTAATATCCAGGCTTTAACAAGGCTCAAACAATCCTAAAATTAACAGTTTTATTTCACATCCGCTTTGAAAAAGATCAAGGTATATACTAGTGATGGGGGTGTCCGTCTGTCCGTCCGTCCGTTACACATTTTTTATCACAGTTTCAGCTTATTTCAATCTGCAATGGTCATGATAGCGGTATCTCACTATCTGTCAGTACGATTTGCACAAAACATTATTACTACAATAGTCATATTCGCATGTTTTTAATTTCAATACTCTTTTTCAGGTCCAAGATGCATATATGACCATTTCGAGACTTATCTGAAGGCGCTTGATAATGAGGGGTGGTTTTATAGAAAGCCGTTGACTGGTAATGGAATTAGATATGGAAAGCAGCCACTCGGCGTGAACAAATTGGAAGGGTTGATGAAACAACGGCAGTAGAATACCGAAGGAACAAGGGAAGCGATGTGTCGGAATGCAGGGTTGACCGGTAATTTTACCAACCACTCTGGCAAAAGGACCTGTGCGACTACAATGTACATAGCCGGTTTAGATGAACAGTCGATCATGGACCGTACTGGGCACAGATCAACCGCGGTTAGGGCATATAAATCGAAAACTGATGAAGTGGAACAGAAGGTGTCGTCCGTATTAAATCCGCCCAGTAAACTTGAATATCAAAGTGAACAGAACTTACCAAACAATTGGGAGGAAGAATACGGACCACCATCCAAGTCCCTGAAACTTGATCAAGATGGGGCCGAAGCGTGGTACTCTGGAAATTGTGACAACCCTTCTGAGCGTCGTAAATGCTTAAATGATATTACAAATACCAGTGGAACGGTTAATTTCCATAATTGCAATTTCAGTTTTTCTTCGAGAGAATGAATCCGACTTTGAAACTTCATTTACATTATTATTTTGATTAATCAAGACTTTGTAGCGGTACTACTAAAGCATTATATTTTAACCGGAAAAGGTTGTTCCAAGTTGAAAATTCCTAACATAACGTTTTAAACAATTCAGTGAATTATTATTGCTTTATTTTGTTTATTTCGTGTGGAATATATTGATTCATAAGCAAGAAAACAAGACTTTCACACATTGTTTACAATTTATTTGCGAAGTATTGTAAATCAAATTTGAAAAAAAATAGTATAGCTGTGTTATAAAAGTTTTCTCGTGAAGTTGTTATCACGAGATTGGGTCAGTGTCACATAGCGAACCACGAAATAAGTACAGTAAGCCTTCAGAAAAATTCCAAATAATGGTCTTCCAAACGTTTTGATTTGATCTACACCGAAGAGAAATAAGGTGTCGAAACTTATTTTACAGTTCTTCGGCATTGAGTTATTTGTACCCACACTGTAATGACATTTGTATTGAAATGGCCCCTCAAACCTGAACTCTACGATTGCCTTGCTGGGTGTGTATTGGTTATTAGATTCATGAACACCCTTAGCTATCTTTGGTGTCTTTATTGGTCATAATGTTCATTTATTGCATAATGATTTCATCTTGTTGCTTAAAAAACTAAGGAGTAAATGCGCACAGAGATTACAATGTTTTATTTGTTTACATGTAGAGGAAATATTAAAACATTTCGGGATTAATTGGTTTGTGTGACAATGTTCAGTTCATTTGCATTTTTGATTGAAGGTGGAATAATTTGAAAAAAAGGGGAGGAGCTTCAGCCATGGTACAATATGAAAATTCTCATATTGTACCATGGCTAAGCTCCATCTACTACCATTGAAAATGAATGGGAATTCACACGTGCTATTCCAATTTATGGTACAACTTCCGATTTCTCACATTAGACCATAGTTTTGAGAACTGCAAACATTTAAGTCTGTTTATGAATAAAAACATCAAAGGAAAAATCACAATTTATGTTACAATGATGTTTCTTCTCTAAGAAACAAGTACATTCCAAATTACTACTGTGTGAANGTAGCGGTACTACTAAAGCATTATATTTTAACCGGAAAAAGTTGTTCCAAGCTGAAAATTCCGAACATAACGTTTTAAACAATTCAGTGAATTATTATTGCTTTATTTTGTTTATTTCGTGTGGAATATATCGATTCATGAGCAAGAAAACAAGTTTTCACACATTGTTTACAATTTATCTGCGAAGTATTGTAAATCAAATTTGAAAAAAAAATAGTATAGCTGTGTAATAAAAGTTTTCTCACGAAGTTGTTTATTAAATAAAAGTATCACGAGATTGGGTCAGTGTCACATAGCGAACCACAAAAAAAGTACAGTAAGCCTTCAGAGAAATTTCCAATGATGGTCTTCCAAACGTTTTGATTTGATCTACACCGAAGAGAAATAAGGTGTCTAAACTGATTTTACAGTTCTTCGGCATTGAGTTATTTGTACCCACACTGTAATGACACTTGTATTGAAATGGCCCCTCAAACCTGAACTCTACGATTGCTTTGCTTGGTGTGTATTGGTTATCAGATTCATGAACACCCTTAGCTATCTTTGGTGTCTTTTATCTGGATAGTTAATTGGTCATAATGTTCGTCCATTGCATAACGATTTCATCTTGTTGCTTAAAAAACTAAGGAGTAAATGCGCACAGAGATAAAAATGTTTTATTTGTTTACATGTAGAGGAAATATTAAAACATGTCAGGATTCACAATGTTCAGTTCATTTGCATTTTTGATTGAAGGTGGAGTAATGTCAAAAAAGGGGAGGAGCTTCAGCCATGGTACAATATGAAAATTCTCATATTGTACCATGGCTAAGCTCCACCTACTTCCATTGAAAATGAATGGGAATTCACACGTACTATTCCAATTTATGGTACAACTTCTGATTTCTCACATTAGACCATAGTTTTGAGAACTTCAAACATTCAAGTCTGTTAATGCATAAAAATCACAATTTATGTTACAACTATAAATGTTTTACAGATTCTACCATCGTCAAAGCTCTTCTCCGTCGCTGATGCATCTATATACAACATGTAGTTAAGGTTATTGAGCTGTGTAAAGACCTGACAGGTCTATTGGATTTGGTCTAAAACAATTTACACACAATGTTATGTTTTACGTAATAAATAAAATGATTCACAATTCGCTTAGAATCCGACGAGAATTTTCGTATGTTATTGAAATCTACGCGTCATTACCTCTTTTAGTGTTTATCCGTACTGCATGCTTGGCAACAATTACTAATGTTGTAAGTATTTTGTTTAAAATGTTTACATATTTATTGTGGTGATTAAGTAGGTGAGCATAGGCACCACGGATAACTATCAACATGAGGGAGAAGCTCCAATGCATAAGGGAGCAGAATTGTTCTCAAAGGGGGATGTAATTTCCCGGTAATCTTTCATAACAGCGGTTAAGTTAGCTTCACAAGTTTTTTAAGGACAAATCTACTTGAAAATCATAAATACTACGGAATCTCTCAGTAATTATGCTTGTTGGTCGTGTATTTAGAAATCCAGCAGATAATTTTTATTTTCTCAAACACCTTGAACTTTTAAAGGCGACTGGAAAACCACCAATCAATCCTGTTTGTGCTGCACATCAAAACGACCCCCTTTAACCATCACATTTATATTAAATGCTCATGAAAAATAATAGATTACATATCATATACGTGTATAGGGTAACACCAGATGGAGCAAATCAAATTTCATAGCAGCTCGATGGAATCGCTCATATCGTGACATTTACAGTCATTTATTCGCATCAACAGTTAATAAAGCAGCCATAATTGAAAACAATTATCACAAATTCAACAAGTTGCTCAGTACCATGATATCTTGGCCCTTCCATGGGTCCGTCAGTCATAATCTCGTCTGCGCAACGCCTCTTTAATAAAAATATATGCATCTGCCTCATTGAAGAAGAATTGCTGTGTATCTTGACAAGTTTGCGCATTTCAATGGAAATAAGAGAGCAAACACGATCGTACTAATTCACGCTATGCTATTATATTAAAGTAAATAAAATTTAATTAAAAAAAATGTTTTATGCGAAACAAAATAACAGCAGTAGTCAAATAAGTTGAAATTTTCTTCGAGATTACTATGAAAAATGGAAAATATAAACTATGTGAAAAAAGTAAATGAGACCAAATCTTCAGTAAAAAAAAAGAACAATCCAAATAAGCAATCACGGCACAGAAAAAAAAAGAAGTAGACGGACATGCAGAGTAAACAATACGAATCCAATTTAAAACCGTGGTTGAGATCAGGTGCACCGGCAGAGTAAGCATCTCCTGCTTCTTATTAGACATTTGCCGTGTTTAGCATGTCTTTTCCGGTATAGGAAATCAGTCTTCTAAAGCTGTTAAAGGGAAAGATCTGAAGTCTACCCCTGTTGTCAGTCAAGGAATGAAGCCATTGTGGCAGTGTCTATAGTATCCTTAATTTCGAGTTCTTTTAAGTAGATTATCAAAAGATATTCACCAAAGCCAGGGTTGTTGTGGGACAAAATATAATCTATGTAATATCTCACATTCAAGTACTTTTCATACCCGGAAATCTGAGGTTGCGACAGTGACAATATGTACAATGATGTCAGCCAAAAATGTATATAATTAAACGATTCCCTCGTGATGCACTGAAATTTTAATTTGCACACCCCCACCCGTGTTACCCTATTCACGTATGTGATATGTACGTAATTGTATACGATATGTATGTAATTTAATAATTTTTCATGACAATTTAAGATAAATGTGAAGTTTTAAAGGGGTCAATTTGATGACAATCTATCGATCTATACTCGTAAAAATGACCGGTTAATGTTTTTTTTTTTTTCTTTTTTTTCAATGAAGAAGGCCAATAAACGGGTTTTTTGTGCCAATTGCCTGTAAAATTCCGAAATCATCTTCTGGATTTCTAATAACCCAACTAACAAGCATTACAACTGAAAGGTTCCGAGGCATACTGCGAAAGCACTATTGTTCTTGGGGTTTCAATTTTCGTGGATTTGATGGTCTGCTGAAACCACGAAATTAAGTTCCCAACGAAATGCATTTTCCCTTGAGTTACATGCAAAGAATTCGAAACCACACATTTAAGTACTAACGAATCAGTGATATTTTTGAAAGCCACGAAAATTGATGTCCACGAATAAAAGTACATCCACGGTATATGATTTATACGCAGGTGTGTTCTTTACAAACGCGAGAAGCCAACTTAACTGCTGTTATAAAAAAAATGTCGGGAAAATTTACTCCCTCCTGCGAAAAAAATTCTCCCCCATGCCGTGGAGATACTCCCTCGCGGCAGCGGTTGTACACGGCGATAGTAATATGCATATGCAAAAAAAAATGGCAAAGTCTAACACTTTCAAACGTGCTAGTTGTAACGTAAATCATTATCCAAACAGCACTACAACAATGCAGAAATGTTTCAAGTTTCACCTAACGATAACACCTCATTTACTATGTACTAGGTTCCCAAGCTTCACAAAAATCTCTACAAACATCATTTTCTTTCGGCATCGAGTAACTGTTCTCTCACTAATTTATGCATCCAGTGCATTCACCTTTATTAAAGAGTTAGTTATAAAATACTATGAAATAACTTATCAAAACTCTGGTGTAAATTACTTTTGGAGTCGAAAAAGTATTCTGTAAAAAGTTTTAGATAAATTAAAATCAATGAAAAGACCAGTTTCATGTTTTGACAGTTATTATTTTCTACATCTTATACAACCCATCCACATAAATTGATTAAATCAAAATTGGGACAACTTATTAAATGCTCTTTTTTCTGGTCTGCAGGTCATTTGTTATCATAAAAAGGATTCTTCTCTAATATCACCTACAAAAATCGTTGCTCTGGACTTGCGATGACATGATTAAGGCACTGAATTTTTTGGACAATATCTGTACGTTTTGGAGACATCGTTTATCAACAGGTCATTAGAATTCTCATGGGTACAAACTGTGCACCTCTCCTTGCAGATCTTTTTCTGTTCTGTTACGAACAGAGCTTTATAAAACAATCTACGGAATGGAACCGTTCAAAACAGTGATCAACTTATTTCAATTTCAGCATGTACATCGACGATATCATTACTATTGACAATCCCAAGTTTTTAGACTATGTCGACCTCATATACCCACAAGAACTGAAACTAAATACTGCAAACAATGATTCTAAATACTGCCCATTTCTTGATCTAGCCATCATCGTTGACTCTGATAAACATCCAGAAAAACTGGGACGTAACTTACATTCTTTACCTAATAGGGGATATTATTGACAGGATATTCTTCATTATTCCGGAACATTGGACCTGAAGATATTACTGGTATACTTACCTATCACTGATACTGCCGATGTCTACTGAAATCCATGATGAATCTTTACCAAGCCCTGAATTTGAATTTGATTTTTATTCCGTAGTGCGGCAGTGTTTTATCGGCAGACTAGACTCATAGCCGGCAGTTAAGCGACGAGCACTCCTCGACCCATCTTTCTAAATTACGTTTTGTCTTGTTCTTCCCTTCTTAAGATTCTGGTCTTAGAGTTAGTAGTATACCTGTATATTTGTATGTTTTTTATACTATAGGGAAACAGGATAAAGAAAGGGGAGGTGTGGATACCCATAAACCGGTTTAACCCTACCACTAGCTCCTGCTAGTGTCCGTACCAAGTCTGGCCATCCCGAGTAGATATCGTAATCCATGTGTGTCTTTTTTTGTTTACCTTGTGCGGTTTCCTGGTGGGTTGTGGCATGTAATTGTAGTTTTCGGCAATTGTAAGTGTTTCCTGTAATCTTTTCTAAATTAATGTGTTACAAAAAAAAATCAAAATCAAAAGATAAAGAGTAAATGAAAATGAGACAAAGTCTCTACAAATATATGGTAAAACTAAACAATGAAACAATGGTATTTTGTTCTTCTTCATCTTGAAGTTGAATTTACGGGTCTGATTCGGAAATATTCGACCAGGTTTTTTATTTCAGGTTTCGCATTATTATCGAATCTCAAATGCCAAAATGTAATGAAAACTGGTGTTAGACTCAATGATGACTTATAGATAATACTGTATAAATTTCCGACCAGAGAATAAGTGGATATAATTTCAATAAACTACCTGAACCATTGGTCATGCATGCACCAGTATTTGACCACGTTCATGCAGTTTCGACATTTAAAGATCACAATACGTCGTCTTGTGGTCGTCGGCATAGCCGTTGGCGTCACAAAAAAAAATAATTCTGTCAAATTTTTCTCAGGAACCACAAACGCCAGCTCTCTTGAAATTAGCATGGAGTATGAGTATGGGGATCTATACCTAGATACATAGTTCGGGAACTCTCGCATGCCCAACTCCTGTTTGGCGGAACTACGAATATATTTTGTGCCTTGAAAATTATTGTCATATATTTTCTCAAGAACCACATATGCCAGCCTTCTGCAGTTTGGTAAGGAATAGTAGTATGAAGACCTATATCGTGTCACAGAGTTTTGGATCTCTCACATTCATACTTTTTGTTTGACAGAATTTATATTTTTCCCATCGGCCTTACAAACATTTTCTGACACATTTTTTGGGGGGAACCACGTATCCCAGCATTTTCCAATTTGGCATGAAGTATTGTTATTGGGACTTATTCTGTGAAACAGAGTTTCGAGTGGCTTCCATGCCCACTTCTTGTTTCATGCGACTTCAAATTTTTGCGTTCTTTCTTTTTTTTTGTCAGGAATCACATATCCCACAGCATTCTGCCATTCAAATGGAGTATTAGTATAAGGTCTTGTTTTACGGAACAAGGAATATTTTTCAACCTCTACATCACAAAATCGTGCAGGCGACAAACGTCTTCCTTTGGAGACTTACTACTTAGTTTTATCTGCATATTACCTCAATAACTATGTTACCAGTGGTCTTCAAATTAGCTTTCCCTAAGCAACATTGAAGGATCCAGATGGAGGTCCGGAGTGTGAGAATCCCCTTTCCTTCTAGGATTTTGTTAATTTATTGCAAAACTGACAAAAAATCGGTAAAAAAAATAAATGACCCGGAACCTCATTTAACACCCTTTTTGGAGACTGGATCCGCAGGTGAGCAATTGCAATGGCTTACCGATTTACCAATGATGAAGATATAAAACCTAAAAATATTTCTTTTGAAATTGTGATAAATATAGAACAACATTTTTCAGTAAATATACACCTGACAGCGATACAACAATATGACGATAGGAAGTTTGACATAGTGTGTTGGTTCCGTTTAATTTGGCTTTTGACAAATAACTAAATACCGAAGTTACTGTGAATTTTGTTTCTGCATATGCGCATTTCGACAACTTATGTCTCTTCAGTGCAGATAAAATCTAAACGTTTGGAAGACCATGAATTCAAAGATCTTAATAAAAACTGATAGAGAACACATAACCAATATGATCTAAATGTAAAGCCAAAATCAACTAAGGACAGAACTTTGCACGAGGGAAACAAAACATTTGTGGGTGAAATGTATTGTGGATATTACTGAATGACAATGAAATAACACATAAACCAATTAATCGTAAAATTTTTATAATTAATATTGAACACATTTGTAAGTTATTGAAAATAGTAAGAACAAGTCAGGTTTTTATCGAGCCTTCGACGATAGTCGAAAAAAGCCGAGACTTAGGTATTGTGATTCCGGCGGCGGCGGCATCCACAATTGTTAAAGTTTTTTCTAGGGTCTATTTGACATCAACCACATGTGCTAGCCTATTGATATTTTGTATGCAGTTGCATTGGCATTAGTACAGCTCCGTTTCAGTGGCGTTTAATGTCTATGCCCCTGCAGTCATGCTCCATCGACTTCGAAATTTGGAATTGTTTTTTTTTTCAAATGTTTCTTGTGTCTGTCTAACATCAACCACTCATAGTTGCCCATTGATATTTTTCATGCAGTTGCATTGGCATCAGCACAGCCCAGTTTCAGTGCCGTTTTATGTCTATGCCCTACAGTCATGCTCCACTTACTTTGAAATTTTGAATGTTTTTTTTTTCAAATATTTAAGTTTTTTCTTGTGTCTGTTTAGCATCAACCACTCAAAGTTGCCCTCATGATTCAGATCAGTTTCAGCGGCGTTTGATGTCTATGACCCTGCAGTCATGCTCCACTGACTTTGAAATTTTGCATCCACTCGATATTTGGCATGCAGTTTGCATCCTGAGGATTATACACATTGACCCCTCTATCATGCTTGAACAATCATATGAAGATCTTAGCAATCAGGTAGTGCACACAAATTAAGACCTACATTTTTTTTATCATGGCTGCTGGTGAAGATCAATGTGCAGATTCATGCGATGCATGGGAAAAGCGAGACAAATTCTGTGTCAACCGTTAATTTTCAATGTAAACAAAGATGGCGGAAACGAACACACAGTTGAATATAAAGTCTACAGACAATGCATCTCAACCTCTGCATAATGCCTCAAATGATGATATTGACAGTAACTTCGGTATTTAATTATTTGTTACCACTGGGTGGATGCCTCTGCTGGTGGACTGTGAGTCCCCGAGGGTATTCAACAACCTAGTAGTCAGTAGCCGATTATTTTTTAACCTTACAATATCTAAATTTTTGTAAATTTTGTTGAAAACTAAGGAGTATCTCCCTCATGCAAAGTTATGTCCTTTACAGATTTCGGCTTTACATTTTGATCATATTGGTTATTGTTCTCTTTCAGTTCAAAACATCTTTGGATGCCTCTGCTGGTGGACTGTGAGTCCCCGAGGGTATTCAACAACCTAGTAGTCAGTAGCCGATTATTTTTTAACCTTACAATATCTAAATTTTTGTAAATTTTGTTGAAAACTAAGGAGTATCTCCCTCATGCAAAGTTATGTCCTTTACAGATTTCGGCTTTACATTTTGATCATATTGGTTATTGTTCTCTTTCAGTTCAAAACATCTTTGAGTTTATGGTCTTCCAAACGTTTAGATTTTATCTCCACTGAAGAGACATAAGTTGTCGAAAAGCGCATATGCAGAATTGAAATTTACAGTAACTTCCTTCGGTATTTAGTCATTGATATCAGTGAAAGTAAATCCTCACAGCGAGGCAGTAGTTCGAGAAGAAAACGGCTATTGTATAATTCGGGTGATGACCTTATACAACCCCCTCCAGTCAACAACGATCACTCTCAGTTAGTCGAAATCTTAGTGGATGAAATCAAGACAATGTCATTTTAAAAACACAAGGCCTATCTTTTGATACGACCTAATTAGTACAGAACACTGTTGAGGAAAATTGTACCTCAGAAAAATATCCCAACAATCAAAGATCGGTTTAATTCTGAGGTTCAAAATAAGCTTCTGACCCAAATGCAAGATACTATTAAAGCCATAGTTACTTAAGCTATTCGACAAGCAGTGGAATCTCTACAGGACCTTCGGGCACAAGATCAAAAACTCATTAATTCATTTAACAAGTGTTATCGTCTAGAAAAAAGCTGATATAAAAAACAATTGGAGAATAATGAGAGCGGTTTTGAAGCACTAAATGCAGTAAACAATGACCTCTGGAATGAAAATGGACAGTAAAAAGAAAATATTAATAATCTAGATGGCAAAAATTGAAAACCTGGAGCAATTTGGAAGTAGAACATCTTAAAGTTCCATAATGTTTCCATGACGAATAGTGATCTACTGAGAACTAATCTACTTGTTCTTGGCATAATTAATGATCGTCTCAAAATGTCTCATAAATTGACGACTTGTGACACAAACAAAGCTCATATTAGTGGAGAGATCAAAGATGGTAAATGTCAGATAATATGCCGCTTTCGAAATTGGAGGGTAAAAAGCTCCATTTACCAGCAAAGGAAATTCTTACGAGGAAATGAAGCCAAAATTTTCATTACGGAAGATTTAACTAATAATTAAAATACTGTATGGTAAAAAAGAAGGCCAACAAAATCAACTCTTTTAGGAATTCAATGGCAGATTCTTTATTAAAAACTTACATCCCAGCTCTTTTGTACCAGCAGGGGTGTTAACGTTCTGAGTCGGATCACACCAGCAATCTCACCCCAGTTCGAACAAAGGATTTTTTACTTTTTATTTTGTTTTGTCAAGGCCAGATTTTGAGCTCGGTTCAGTCCTTTGAACTTAGTAAAATTTTAAATAACCTAAGATTGAAACATTGAAAAATAACATTTATAGTGGTTTTCGAACCAGGGTCATTTCGTTTACTAGACTTCTGCCTTACTTACTAGACTACGAACTCGTTGGAGTTACCGTGTTAAAAATTCATATTTAAAGAATCGTTGTGGGGCACAATAAGGATATATATTAAAAAAATAGTATTAAATACTAGTATTTATCCTGACATTATAAGCATGGAAATAATTTGTAAGATAGAATATTGATGTTCCTTCACTTTATATATCAGTTGGGATGTAAATTAGTTATTACATTCGGACTTGGTGTGTCTGTATAAGCTCACACAAAACAAAAAAACAAAAAAATGCTAGTTTGAAAGACACTTTCCCATATAAAACAGATAAGGAAATATTGAACCTTGGTGCTATAGTTTTTCTCTATGGGGTGCGCTTTAAGGGTAATTTTCGAAAATCCCCAAAAACCAGCAAAGTTTTCTCGCAAAATTTTGTCTTTTAAAGAATAGAGACCTCTGGGAAAACAATAAGTCCTATCAGGAAAATAACTCTAGCTCTAAATGGGCACCTCATCTTGTAAACAAAGAGACAAAAAATCAGAAAGATCTGAAGAGAAAGTGCAGAGTAATGGCAGCTGAAAGTTCGGTACCACATTTTTCCACAAAAAAAATTACAGATTTTTTACACCGTGGAATTTCCCCTTTACATTAAACGTGTCCTGTTGCCGTATAAGTAAACGTAAAATAATATTGCATAGCCTAAAAGTTAATATTTATGCAAGATATTTTAGGCAGAAATTCTTGTAAAATTGTGATTTGTATTAAGTAAGACCATTGTAGACGTCAATTGTTTACCGGTTGATTTCCACCTGATTTCTCTTTTTGCCTCTAAGACTTTGGCTCTTGGCAATTCTGTTCGGAAATTTTGTTATAACCCCAATTGCAACTGAAATGATGAAATCTTCTTCAACCAAAAAAAAAATGGAAAAAAAAACAGCTGATATCGCTATAAAACTTTTTTCTTTCTAGCAATCGAAATGCTTTTGCATCAAGAGCACAGTTCAAATACCCAAAGATGCACTTTATACATGTGACAAAACAAAAGCAAAGAAGACATGCACTGAAGATAGAGAGGCGTTTTGTACTGATGATAATGGCGACATGTATTCTTTGTACCAAGTTGGTATGTATATAACATCAGGTGATACAAGAACATACAAAAGCTTCTCCACTATAAAAACACTCAAAATAACAATCAAGCAACACCAGAAAAAAATAGGATACATGTATTAGAACCTGTGCTTCAAGATATAGTCAGTTTAATAGATTATGCCCAAATTACATGGGTTTTGTCCTCATACATGCTGACTTCTATTACTTATATTATGTTGTAGAGTAATAGCATTTCTAAAGAAATTTCTTGGACGATATCCAGATTTGACTAATAAATATTCAATTCCCATTTCTAAGGCCTTGTTCACACCAAACACGGCGACAGCCGTCACTACTGTAAACTTGTTTACATTTGGTTTTGTGTACTGGACACCGGTTTGACATGTAATTTAAGTTTAAATCACATGCACGCTTAATATGTTCATTTCTGTAAACACAATGTAATGTCGTGTTACATAACATAACTACGCTTTTGATTTTTGATTTCTGTCAATTTCAATTTACCGATTTAAGTGAAACTTGTTGAATTTATGCAAAACTGCTCTCGGATTTTAATTTGCCGATCTTTAGATTGTATTTCTTTTGATAAACCGCCCGAATTTTTGCGCTTCTAGGGTACATTTTTATAGGGAAAAATCAAAATAGTTAGCAGATTAACACGAAATCATATCATTTTTATATGTACCGTATCTATATCTATCTATAATTTGCATCCTTTACTAATAAATACGCATGATAATATTTGTAGGACGGTGGGAGGGGTGTAACATATTAAACGAAAGACATTCATTTGCATTATAAGAATTGTTGCACGGAGGTGAATTCTATATTTTAACGTAGCGCGGTAACAATGTCTGTGTGATTGCTATATAAAATGTTTACACATTGTCAAATTCATTGGATCAAAATTTTTAAACTATATGTTCAGGATTTCAGGATTTTCAGATTTCAAAAACGAAAAGTGAGTACATGAACCCCTGACCTTCACCTGTTTTATGTTTTTAATTCTAAAAATGAGCAAGTAATTCTTTACCTAATGGTATTTTCTTTCAATAATTCTGTTAATGGGACCAAAGGGAAAAAAAAATGCTGTTTGTGACAAAAATTCCCTTTAAAGCAATAGCACGATACAAATAAATTGAAAGAAAATGATTTTGGAGATTCAGTCAAATATTTTAGTTTTCACTCCAGATGAAAAAAAATCTGTTAAAATTCAAAACAAAGATATTCCCCGCTCCCCGAAGTTAAATAGTTGTACCTTTATTTTGAAATGATGCTTTACAAATCGAGTTTATCGAACATAACTTTCATTTGCAGTAAAAAAAAGTACCATTGCCATTCCATTCCAAAAAAACGTGCTTCCAGGTATCGAGGGGGTGAAAATTTCTGTCCGTTTATTTATATTTTTTTTCTTGAATTGTATGTTTTTTTTTTGGTTTTTTTTACATTTTTTTTTATTTGAAATAGTAAATCTATATGTATTTCCGAAGGTTTCCAAAGAGAAATGAATATATAACAAAATTAAATTGAAATGATAGACATACCTTATAAAGGATTTCTTTTATGTTATTTATATTATTTAATTCGAAATTTTTGGCTAAACGATCAAAATTATCAACGGTATATTGTTTGAAAGTTAAAATGATTTTAAAAAACAAAAATGCAGTTTTGAGTAACCTATAGTATACTCACACATATCCTACATTAACTATCGACTCGATGTTTTGAAAATTTGTTTGACATTTAAAGAACCCGTTTTGTTGATGTGAACAAATGTACGTTTTGTTTATGTCACTACACTACATTTAAAGCAGTGAGAACAAGGCCTAATTTTATTGTAGACGCTTTTGTTTAAGTTTTGGCTTCTTCTATTGAGGTTTGTCTATGTGTTACTTTGGTTTGACATGTAGAACGAACGAAAAAAACATTTTACCCAGTATCTGGATGATGACGATAGGCAATGTTTTGACAAAATTACGGCTTTGACATTTAAGACAATCTGGGCTCGTATAAGCTATAGATAGTCGTAATAGAAGTGAGAGGTTGATGAATCATTAAATCCCCGTTCCAAGTCGGGAATATGATGGCTTGCATAAAATGTTCTGTGTTGGGTTGTGTGTTCTCGATATTGTTGTATGTCTGACGGATGGTCCTTACTGGTATCTCCCTTTAATTGCTTCGGCTTTTATTGTTATTTTTATTTATTTGCACAACAAATTTAAATACAACTTTTCTGACATTTGATGAACAAAATGCAATCTTCTACATACTGTGTACGCATAGCATCGAACATCGCTTCCAGTTTATTTAACATTTCCCTAATCGAGAAAGTTCGAGGTTTACCGAGAATTTTAGAATTTGAAAATTTAACAATCGAGATTTGAAAAATTAACGCAAAAAATGAGATAACAATGTTAGAGCATGTTTTTTCTAAATTGTAATCAAATTACTTTCTTTCAGTATTATTTCCAATAAATGTGTCATATTACCTATCGATTTAGTAATTTTAGCCATACAAATGCAAAGGCCATTTTGCATAACAACAGTTTAGATGTTAAATGCATCAACATCCGGTCGCACTATGTCTAGAAATTGACACGGGACATTAATCAACAACTGCATGAGCACAAATCTTTCTACATGTTATTTTTCATTTTTTGATACATTGGTCTGGAAATAGAGAAATGGTAAAACATAACAGTAAAAGTAAGGGTATTCCTAATATCATTGAAATCAGCTATTAGTGTATGAGAAAAAGTAAAAATTTGATCGCCTAGTATAAACACTTTTGTAGGTACTCACGCATAAAGTTTTGTACACAAAAGTTGTCAGTTCAAAAATGAATATATATTACACTGCGCAAAACAAGAACGTAACCCATTATTTTTAAATTTCAAATAAGACATGTACTTTCTGACTCCATGCTTAGGCTTTCGGATACACCCTGTTAGTGCTTTATATTATTGGGCATATGTATAGTTTTGCTGATTGTTTAGTCCTCGTCGTTACATTATATCTTTGTGTGTAAGCCTGTATTTTGGATCTATGGTTTTAGATTGTAACTTCGATATTCATTTGAAAATTTAGAAAGTTTTTAATTAATATCTGAATGTTCGTAAGTGCGCCGACATGTAAACATTTTTCTTTCTTACAAATCTGAATGACCCTCCAACGCGAAAAAACTCGTAATCACTTTTTAAAATGTATCTTGAAAGGTTGATTGGCAGGCGTACTACCTGAAATGACCAAAATGTAATTATTTGCTGACGCTATTTTTTACGTGAAATTTGTAGAGAATTAAAAGTTTCACAGTTTCATTTTCTTATTGAAACAGATATCGAGCTTTTTGCATAGTTACAACTACTTCCCAAGTGCGGCTCGAGTTAATTGATGGTTAATGTAACTCGAGACTACTGCTGCTGTAACCAGATGCATTGTGGGGATAATCAGACAAAATATACATCCGGTATGACGATAATAGTGTCTAGGAAGTCATATTTTACTTCTGTAATGGAAGGTAGAGAAGATGGGTTAATTGTCGAGCTAACAGACCGTCACAACAAATGCAAACAAAGTACATTAAATATGTGAAAATAAACAAATGTTATAAATCATTACATTTGTAATAACTTTAGAACGACAACTTTTCCTGTCGCAAAATATGAGTGTAAGACAGCTAATGTACAATGGATATATATTTCGATCAAACAGTCCGACTTCATCATGCATCTGTCAAGATATCTATTTTTTAACCATAAAACTGAGGCTTTAGTTGTTGTAACCGCGATAGGTGGCTTCTGCAGGTGTTACCCATGGTTTATGTAAAAATGTTCACTTGAAACCATACAATATCTAAATTTTTGTAAATTTTGTTGAAAACTAAGGAGTATCTCCCTCATGCAAAGCTCTGTTTTTAGCTGATTTTGGCTTTACATTTAGATCATATTGGTTATTTGTTCTCTATCAGTTTTTACATATGTTTCAGTTATAGTCTTCTAAACGTTTAGATTTTATCTACACTGAAAAGACATAAGTTGTCGAAATGCGCATATGCAGAAATTAAATTCACAGTAACGTCGGTATTTAGTTATGTGCGACAGTTTAGTGCTGTAACCATAGAAAAGATTTTCTTAGATTTTCTTATGTTTTTGGGGTTTTTGTTTGCATATTAGATTGAAGGATACGTATCTTTTATAGAAATGTTTGTCATTGGCTTTTTGTCCTTGTCTTTTATAATTTATTTTTTTTATTTTGTTTTGTTTTGTTTTTTTGTTTGTTTTTTTTCTATATATATTTGGGTTATTGGATATGGTTTATTTCCATTGATTTATTCATTTTTTACTTTTTGGGGCCATTTAGGGTAAGGTTCCTCACTGTGTTGAAGAACCTACGATGGCTCCTAGATTCTTTGTTTTGGGTCTTTTTAACTTGGAGATGGGATGTTGTCCCCTTGACATTTACCCCATTCCCTTTTTTTTCATATTACCTACTCTTTGACGGTCTTGTATAGTTGTTTTCGTCATATTGATATGAATAAATTACGTATAAGCATTAATCTGTTCTAATGGCGAGTGATGAACGGATAATAGTTTGTACTTTCCGTGAATCACTACATTTTCTCTACTCTAACTGAAATAATATTATAACTTCCATTATTTCGAATCTCATATTATTTAAAATTCAAACGTTCTACCTTATCTCCGTATCTCCGTATATGTGAAAAAATCGTAATATTTTCGCGTTTTCAGTGTTTTTTTATGCATTAATTTGTTTATATATATAGTAAGTGAGAACCGAACCGCAAGTCCAAAACGAATAATCCAAGGACAATGGCAACATCGGAAAAAACAAAGAAACAAAGACACAACATGAGTAAGGCAAAGAAGAGAACAACGAAGACACGCACACACAAAGATGAACAACACCGATAAAACATAGGTGGGATCAGGTTCACCGGTAGAATAAACATCTCCTGCTTCTTAAAGACACCCGCCGTGTTGAACATATCAAATCCGGTAGTAAAGTCAAATCCGTGAGAGGAAACAACAATTAAGCTTAAAAGGGAAAAATCTGTTGTCATCTGGGGAACGGATATCCTATAGCGGTCTACAAGATGGTGATGTCGACCTTAAAACTTCTGGAGGGATGACTTTAAGTTTTGTGTAACATACCCTTGTTGAAATAGCCTATTTGTTAGCAACCGGGCTCTGTCAAGGAAATCACTGTATCGAACACAGGCTCTTGAATAGCGGACGAGCTGGGAGATGTAAACTCCGTATGCACGGCGCTGTTGGGATTTTGTTACAAAGAAAAGGGATCTTATTTCGAAAATATAAATTGTAATTTGATAATTTTCTATATTCCGTTGAACTTATGACAATTAAGTTACATGCAAAATTTTATAAAACTTTTTCATAACTTTGGTAGATTTTTACTCTTATTACTTTTGTATCGATACTGTATGTCAATTCAGATATTAACTGACACATACATTTGTATGGCAAGCCGTTGCAAAATTTATCAGTATACATTTTAATATTTAAAACAGATTTATAAGTATTAAAAATAATTTTTAATCTAAGAAAATAATTCTTGATATAACAAAATACTTTTCAATATTAAATAAAATATTAATTAAAAAATTGATTTTTAATCGTAAAAAATGCATACTTTTAATATTAAAAAATTATGTTTTACTTTTTAATGTCAGAAAATCAGACATTCTTGTTTCAATGTTTAAAATAAATTGATTTTTTAATATTAAAAATTCATTTTCTAATATTAGAAAATCCGTTTTTAATATTAAAAAATCGGTCTTTTTTAATATCCAAATAATTTTTTGAAATATTTTTTTTTGTAATGTTTTATTGGTATAATGACATTCTGCAATATTATTGACAAATGAGTAAAGCATGCATTAATTTATGAACATAGAATTATGACAAAGTTTATAGCGTTTTAATTAATTTAAGGTTTGATTTTAAACAACATAGAATTTTAAAAAGGATAATAACAAAGGTTGTTTGTGGACAGGATATACCGTAATTTTCAGATCTAGTTATAAAAAATCCTTAACAAACATACATAAACAAATTAGTAGAGAAGTGGATCGATGGGGTCCCAGCAAGTATTTGCAATTTGTAATGGCTTATTCTTATAATATAAGTGTCTTTCAAAATGTAAATTTTCTTTGAGGTAATTTATCAAGGCGAAGTCATTCAATTGTTGACCATTTATTTTGGTTCGGTATATATAAAATTTTGTGTGTAAAAGTATCAAATTTCTGATATAATTTATTGGACTTTTGTTGAACAGTCCAAAAATAATGATATTCATATTCAATGGCAATTCTATCCCTGTTTTTGTTCTAACCCATTGATTTAGATTCTCCCATATGTCAGAAACTTTTGGACAAGACCAAAATATATGTTCAACTGTTTCTATTTCCTCTTTACAGAAGTCACATTTGTTACTTTGTTTTACCTTTATTTAAAAACTCGTTAGTTCCTAGAATTCTATGTGTTATTCTATATTGTAGCCATTGTAATTTGGAATTCTTTGTGGTAATAAAAGATAGATTATAATTTTTTTTCCATTCAAGGTTACAATTATTCATAATTCTAGACCATTTCTGTTCTGAGCTTGGTATAGCATCGTCTTTCTTTAAAATTTTATACATATCCTTGGAGCCCTTCGTTGACTTGAGAAATATTCTAATACTATATGGCAAAATTGGCCCAATACTTTTTGACAAATTTTCACAATCCAAATGCAATTTTTTTACATACTTTTTTACTGAACAAATCAAACCATTATAAGTTAGGAAGTTTGATGTTTTGAAATTCTTCGAAATTGTAAAAATATCCCTCTTCATTTAGTAAGTCATTGATAAGCCAGACCCCCTTTTCTGCCCATGCTTTATAGAAAACAGATTTATTTCCAATTGTAATATTTTTGTTATTCCAAATATTACAGCAAACTAAGTCTTTTTCTTCCGTAATATTTTGATTTGTTTGCAGATCTACCCACGCTTCAAAAACTTCTTTCCAAAAACTGTTTTTAAATCCCCTTTTTGGTGCATTGTAAAAAATTTCATTTAATGTAATTCCTTCTGAAAGCATAAGTAATTTGGAATATTTAGAATTTGATTTTATTATTCTTCTTATCCATGTAAGTTTGAGACCTTGTATATATTTAAATATATCCAACATATATCTGACATAAAACTTCTCTTTTGACTTTATCGGGTTTGTTATTCCATATAAACTGAAGCAAAAGACTTTCAAACTGGTGTAATATATGAATGTTTGGGTTAGGTAAGGACAGGAACAAATGATTAAGTTTGGATATGATTAATGTCTTAATTATAGTTATCTTTCCTATAGGAGACAAGATTTGATTAGTCCATGAATTAATAATGCTTTCAATTTCTTTAAATTTTGATTTATAATTTAATTTTTCCATCTCTTCCAAATCTACAGAAAATTTAATTCCCAAAAGGGTAAACCTGCTGGAACCCCATTCCAAGCTCCACTTCCTGCAAATAGAATCCTGACTATGTTTTTTCTTCCCGATCCAAACAACCCTAGTCTTATCCAAATTCATACTGAGGCCTGACATTTCAGCATATTTTTGAAGTAAGCGAAGAGATGCATCCAAGGATTCTGGTGAACCATCTAAAATAAGAGTGGTGTCATCCGCATATTGCGAAATTAAAAATTCAGTATCATCAATTACTATACCTTTTACATTTTCATTTTTTTTTATTAAAATACTTAGGATTTCAGCACAGAGTAAAAATATATATGGGGATAAAGGGTCCCTTTGTCTGCAACCTCTTTGGACATAAAAAAAATCAGAAAGATGATTATTTTGAGTCACAGAAGATTGTATTTTTCTATAGAAAGTTGTTATCCAATGTTTAATTGAATTTCCAAAATTGAAGAAATGTAAAACTTCCTCTATAAAGGACGATGAGATAGAGTCAAAAGCTTTTTCAAAGTCTATGAGGAGGAGTATGCCAGGAATATCATTTGACTCTGTATAATACATCAAATCATATATTAGTCTGGTGTTTTCACCAATATATCTACCTGGTATAAAACCAGTTTGGTCCTTGTCTATTAAAGTGGGTAACACGGATTTTAGTCGCTCCGAAATACAACTGGAGGCCAATTTATATATAGAATTAAATAGGGTTATTGGTCTCCAATTTTTCATGTATTGTCTTGGTTTATCATCTTTTGGAATACAGGTAATAATACATTTTCTTTGAGTGACCGACATTTCCCCCTTTGTATAACCAAAATTTAAAGACCTACATATAAACTTGCCTATATCAATCCAGAAAAATTTTAAAAACTCATTTGTGAACCCATCTGATCCAGGGCTTTTCCCATTCTTGACCTTTTTACGGCTAAAGTTAATTCTGAGTAACTAATATCTCCCTCTAAGCTATTACTTATTTCATCTGATAGCTTAGGAATATCATCATAGGGTAACTCTTTTTTTTCCAAGTCATATTTGGTTCTGTTTTCTTTTTTTTGCATACAGGTTTTGGTAAAACATTTTTGCTTCTTCTAAAATTTCTTTTTGGTCGTTAATTAATTTACCATCTTGGTTAATCAGTTTTGGGATATTTTTATTAACATAATTTTTTGTTTCTAAATTTAAAAAGAAAGTACTTGGTTTTTCCCCCTCCTCTATCTATTGTGACTTGGATCTAATATATTGACCTTTAATTTTTTCTTGTCGAATGATTTTTAAATCTGTCTTCTTTTTCTCTAGTTCTGCTCATTCTTCATTATTATTTATATTATTTTCTATTATTTGTATTTGCTCAACTAATAATTTTTCTGCTTTTATTCTTTCCCTTTTTTTATATGAAGCATAGGAAATAGTTTCCCCCCGAATTTCTATTAACAAAGTCTCCAAAAACAATTGATCATCAATAGTAAATTGAATCTCATTACAATCAAGAGTATAAAGATTATCTCTATTGTAAACAAGTAAGGCATATTGGTTCTTAATATTTTTAATGCATTTTTTTACTATTTCAACATAATCTTTATCATACAACAGGGAATTATTAAATTTCCACATTCCTTTGCCAATATTAAAATCATTCAAGGTGAATTCTAATAATACTGGGGAATGGTCTGATCGATAACTATTCTCTATTTATACGTTTTCTACATTTTGATAAAAATTTTGAGAAATAAGAAAAAAATCTAGTCGGGCCTGTTTTAGGGGATTAGTCTTTCTCCAAGTGTACCTCCTTACATCTGGATTCATTTCTCTAAAAGGATCAATTAAATCAAAGTTTTCTTTTATTTCCAATAATTTGGACCTAGCATTTTCATTATTTATGTTACAATAATTATAAGTGTCAAGATCCTGATTTTGAACCAGGTTATAATCTCCTGTGACAATAATTGATTGATTTTCAAAGTTTTCAATGACTTCACCAACTTTATTAAAGAAAGTTGGACTATCATTGTTTGGACCATAAATATTTATTAAAGTGACAAATTTCCCTTCAATATTCAGACTAAGTGCTAAAAGATTTCCATCTTGGTCTTTAGTAATTTTAAGAATTTTATATTCAAAATTTTTATTAAAAAAGATTGCAACCCCTCTTTGGTTTGACCTATATGAGTTGAAGAGGCATTCTCCTCCCCATATATTTTTATAGCAATTTCCTCTCTCTCTCTGTAAAGTGAGTATCTTGGAGACAATAAATGTTATAATTTTTAGATTTTAAGTAATCGAATACATCTCTTCGCTTTTCTTGAGACTTCAGTCCTTGACAATTGTATGAGACAATTCGGACAGTATTATATTTCATGTAGGATTCTAAGGACTAAGCACATTATATATTTTATACATCTAATAAAGGATCAAGTAAATAGTCATTGTCTCACACAATTGTATATTCATAAATAAATTAATTACATTTTTACCTTTAAATGAAATGCTTTTAGGCTCATATAAAATAAACTTAAATAAACATATACTACAAAGAACACACATGCATGTCAATACATTTGTATCATATCAAATAAACCAATAATGTATGTATTTTTTTTAGGAAAACAAAATAACAATATAGAAAAAGAAAGTATGAAATGTTTATGAGAAGCANATCTATAAAAGACTCTTTCACCCATATTTAAGCATATTATATGAGTGTGTATGTGTATAAGGGATTGGGGGGGTTGTAAGAAGTGCAATGCTGCTATCAAATGGGGGGGTAGTACAAATTGCATACATTTATGTATAATTCAGATATTTATCGAAAAGTAATTGTGATGTACATGTTAGAAAAGAGTAAGAGAAGCTCTTTTATGTGATAAATATATTGTTATAACAGAGAGTCAGACAGACATAAATCGCATACTGATGTCCATTTGATCTTGTTCTACAAATTCCTATGTTATATGCGATTCGGTATTTGACATATATTTAAAATTTACATGCAAGCTAAGTTCATTACTCCTAAACAAGTAATCATATTACAAAGGTTCTGATTCCTACAAATATTATTTAAATATTGTGGTGTTAACAGACAGACAGACCCAAACTACATATTGATGTTTCTTGAGCCTCTATAGACTTACTAATAGACATGTTTTAGTTCTTAAAAACTTTGATTTTTTACATGCCTGTTGAATTTACATAATAGTATATAGTATAGACAGACAGACAGACAGACCGACAGATATGTCACTATATGTATGTCCATCCTGTTCATATTGCTGTTTATAATGTTAGCCAGGATACAATTATTCTTAAATATTTTCTTTAAACAAAGCATTAAGTAAAAAATAATAATAAATAATATTTAGAAAATTAAATATAGATAAAAAATAATAATATAAAGAAAACAGACATATGACTATAAAACATTAGCTGAGATATAGTTCCTGTTTTTGTAAGACCATTATCAATTAAAAAAAATATTCTTCATTAATGTTTGTTTATAAACATACATGTATTACACATATTTTCATAGTTACAAGTGAGAGAAAAAAAAATAAATAAAAATTGGGGTCAATAACAATTATATAAATTGCATGATAATTTACTGTCATATAGATCATTACTGATGAAAGGGAGACAACCCAAAGAGATAATGACAGCTTGTCTTTTGCAATTTCTGTTATCAGTACTGTCAAAATATGTATGTCTAGTTGCAGTTTTTTTTCATTAAATTTAATCTTTCATTCTCCTAATGAACCTTAGATAACTGCAAACCAAATCAGCCATAAGATTAAGTGGTTGCAATAAAACAAATGCCCCTTTTGACAGACTATTCAGCTTCAAGCATAGTAATGAACACCTGTTATGTACTGACAAGACAATATACATAGTGTTAATTATCTACATAACCAAAGCAATATAAACAAAACAGAAATTAAGTGGTCTATGTGTAATCTTTTACCAGAACTTAATAGTGTACCTTTTACATGTCTAAATGTAATAAAATTCTATGCTTATTTTGCAGAATATTACAATGACTGCAGCATACATATGTAAATATTTTTCTGGAACAAATACACAAAAATGTGATTTCCTATAATTAGCATAGACCTTGACTCCATCACTTAATGTAATCAGTTTGTCATTCCACAATTTAAGTTGAATCCTGATAAACTTACTGATTACAACAAAAGTTAGATGCTTAATATTAGCTATGTAAATAGAGCATCAAACGAAAATGAAACTGGAAAGCTGCTCAGCAGTCTGATGTTAAATTTAGTATTATTTTTCTCTTTATTTCATTTGTATTTAAATTTTAATCTTTATATGTTATTTAACAGGTCAAGTAGGTACATGTATTACTGTATATTCCGAGACTGGTAAAACTGACACAAGACCAGCAAAAAATAACCTAAAAAGATAAATCCAACAATATTACATATAAAGCACACATAAAGCAACGAAACATATATCAAGCACAAATAAAGCAAAACACAAAACATAAAAACAGATATTTACATGAGCACATGATATCAAGCACACATAAAACACAAAACATAAACACAGGTATCTGCATGTACACATGCAACAAAAAGTCTAACGTAAGCAAAATTAGAAAAAAGGCGAATAAGAATAATACAGCAGCTGCAAATAAGGAAAAAATATAAATAGAATAAATAAACTAAATAAATAGCATGAAAGCAGCAAGCAGACCAAGCTGTTTACAAACATGTACTTACTTTTTCCTGAATGTGAATCTGTAACAATATGAAAAAGGTTAAATTTTATATACAAAATAATGTAATTACTGGAAAAAATTATCTAGCAAATTCAATACCCTAGTGTACTATTTATCCTTTGAATTAAATTGAATATAAACCAATGTAGATACCAAATAATTTTTACAAAATTGTGTTTTCTGAATATATTAAACAATGTTAAGCATTAAAGATTTTCAGAAATGAAATGAAATGTGGTCATAAAGGTTCAAATTTTTTCCTCAGTTGCCATTTGTCTTTGGCATTCATACGTGTCTCCAGAATGAGATCAATTCCAACCACTCTAATACGTGTTTTTAATTTCTCCTCACTCCTGATCTTATAGGCAATATTTGATAACTCATTCCGGATATCTTTCATACATGGTGGTAAATCATCTACAATTCTAATACGCTTTCCTGCAAGTTTGTACCCATGCGACATAACTAGCTGTTTATCTGCATAGTGTATAAAGCGAATTATGATGGGGCTAGGACGCTTCGGCCTTCCTTGTTGAGTCTGACGTGTTGGAATTCTGTGTGCGTTTGCCACTGAGATTTTATCTACTCTACCCTTATCTATTTCGAGCCCCTTTTCGAACAAATTGCCGATGACCGACCAAATATTTTCATCCTGTTCTTCTTGTATGCCATAGACAAGAACATTATATTTTCTTTCATGTTTTTCTAGGACAAGTTGTTGCTCTCGTAATTTTTTCATTTTTTCATCAAAATCTTGTTTCATAAGTGTCATACTACTATGCTCTACCCTGCTTAATTCAAGCTCTATATGTTCTACACCTTTTTCTAATATTTGAAATATTTTTTTGATTTTTTTTTAAAAATCGGATTTATTTCTTAATATTGAAAATCAGTTGAAAATACCAATAAATAGGCTGCTTTGGTAACGCAATTGATGTTAATTAAACGCCTAACAAGAGGAAACAAAGCGGACAATTATTTATTTCTTGCAATGATGTTAAAAACTAGAAGGCTCCATTTTTTTCAGTTGTAAGCCATTTCATATTTACTTTAGATTTCATAGGTGATGGATTTTTAATATTACAATGTAACGAATTTCCAATGTTATTATTTTTTTTTTCAATATTTAAAATCGAACTGATTACTTAATACAAAAAAATCATTTTTATATTAAAAACTGAACTGTTCTTTTTAATATTAAAAATTAAAATATTTAATATCTAAAATTCCATTTTAATACAGAAAATCAGACGATTATTTAACGTTAAAATTATTTTCTAATATTAAAAAATTGCTTCTTGAAATTAAAAAAAATTCGATTTTAATATTACAAATTTTGGGAATAAATTCCCCATCGGCTTGCCATACACACATTTATTATCGTGGTTCCTTCACAATACATTAATTTCTAAATTTGCAGCAACTGATTATAAAACGGTGTAATCTGTATTCTCTTTGAGAGGCGAAGTTAAAACAATAACCAGAATCCGTTTATTTGAAGTTCAAACAGTTACCAGAACCCGTTTAAAGTCGCATAATAACAATTTTGTTTACAATTTTAAGGCAGTAACGTTGACGGAGCTTGGTTTTCACTATTTTAGATACATAAACCAAAGCCTTAATTACGATTTGCATATATAACCTGTTTTTGTTCATCGGTATTTTAACAGCGTCTTTTATTCTATAAAAAATAAGAAATTTAATTCATTATCGTGATTTATTTGAGGTTAATTTTAATTATCTACTCTATTTCAATACTTGGAAATAAACATATTATCTTGCAAATAAATGAAAATGTAATGCTTGTTATGCTAAAAGCACAAAAAATTCCATTCTCTTATGATTCAACCTTATTACATTTTCCTTGCACGAACAGTTATTTGTGGTACACAACGAGACTTTGAAGCTGGAGTTAGATATGAACTAGTTGAATCTCTTTTACGTGAATTTCATTTGTTGAGCGACAAGTAATAGCACATCACGCATGATGTATTATCACTTTTTCGATGCTTCTATTGGACCACTGTGAGGTCTCATTTGTAATGATTATTCTAAACAAAAACAGCGACGTCACAAGCAAGCAAACAGAACAGAAGTTCGGCACCAAAAATTCACTGCATTTATTTATGAAAATCATAATAAAAATAGTTTTAGTAATTCAAAATAATTGTATATCACTGGATATAAACTCTCGTTATGTAATTTCAAATATAATAAAATTGCCAAAGGCTCGTTTATTTTATATTGAATTAAATGACTCTAGTTGTTATCCAGCGATATACAATTCTTCTCGTTAATTGAAAACTATAAATAACTCATGTTTTATAAAAAATAACCTTATGATGAATATCAATGAAGATCAATATAAATAATTATATTTGTACGCGTGAATTCACTGAATAGTTGCAAAGAAGCATAAATTATGATTATATCCATTTTAAAACATCAAAAGTTTGCGTTTTTACCCAATGTGCCACCGCACCAATACCAATGTATTTTGCCTGCTTCTTCGACAGACTGGTACTTAATTGTTTTTTTTACTTAGTAAACATATTCAGTAAGATTCGGCTCTCGGGCAAATATGGATGTCTCGGGATGATATGGGATATGATACGAAAAATGCCATATCATAATCTCTATATATCTTACTTAATATCATATCATATACTTCAACAATTGACCAGTCTTGCTTTTCTTTTATTTCATAATAAATGAAATGTGGTAAACGAAGACCATGTTCGTTTCATTTTAGACAATGTTGTGTTTAAACAAACTCAAAGAAGCCCAGTTAATATTTACTTAAAGTAAACAATAAAATGTTCACTTATGAGTGTAATCAGATTCAGATTCGTTATTTCTTTAAAACCAATTTACATAGTACAAAGAAAGACAATACACATAATAACATACAAATAAACATTGCGCATGACAAGTATAAATAATAAATAAATAAATATAGCTATTATAAAAATACATTGACATAAGGTTTAAATTAAACCAGGAGAACGCACCTCTGCATTTATATATTTGATTTTGCAAAGATTTTTCAAAACTTGTAAATTTTTTTGACTGAAAAAGTTACTTGAACTTCAAAGTATTAACTCTGCTCATGTAATATTTTTTTTTCAAAATTTTCTTTGAGCTAGAAAACTTTAATATAAAAATGAAATTCATCCCTTAATTCGTTACAGTTACAGTTAATACAAAATCTCTCGGCTCTGTCTGTTCATTGCCATCTACCTGTTTCTATTGGCAATCTATGATTACCAGTTCTAAATCTACATAGTATAATCCTATCCTTATCTGATAATAAATCAAGATACAGTAGGGTGCAGACATAACCTCTCGTCCAAGTTAACTTGGGGAGCAGTCATGAGAACAGTCCTAAGTAAACTTGAAGTTAACTTGGAGCAGTCATAGAATCCTGACTGCTCTGACCTGTCATAGAGCCCTGACCGCTCTAACCTGTCATAGAATCCTGACTGCTCTGATTAGTCGTATAGCTCTAAAACAATACAAGTACTGTGAATACTCAAAATCTAATACAGCGATGTATACGTCCCATATTCCCTACCACGCGCACACGATTCACACAACGAACGCTCACATTTTTCACCCATTGAGTCACGCGCCAATTTTCTTCAATTTTGCCGTAACCATATCAGAACTATCAGAAAACAGTCACTTTTACGTACCCGAAAATTGTAATACTGTAAATTTCCGTCATTTTGTAAAATAAACTTTCTGTAATTTAACCTCAAATATATAAGGAAAGGCAGATTTTCTTCATTCGATATTATATCAATTGCCCAATACTTCAACTTTCTGTAATTTAATTACCTGAAATATATAAGAAAACGCAGATTTTCTCCATTCGATATTATATCGATGCCCACAATACTTCAACTTTCTGTTATTCAACCTAAAATATATAAGAAAAGGCAGATTTTCTTCATTCGATATTATATCGATGCCCACAATACTTCAACTTTCTGTAATTTAACCTAAAATAAATAAGGAAAAGCAGATTTTCTTTATTCGATATTATATCAATGGCCCAATACTTCAAATTTCTGTAATTTAATTACCTAAAATATATAAGAAAAAGCAGATTTTCTTCATTAGATATTATATCGATGCCCGCAATACTTCAACTTTTTGTAATTTAACCTAAAATATATAAGGAAAGGCAGATTTTCTTCATTCGATATTATATCAATGGCCCAATACTTGAACTTTCTGTAATTTAATTACCTGAAATATATAAGAAAAAGCAGATTTCCTTCATTTGATATTATATCGATGCCCACAATACTTCAACTTTCTGTTATTTAACCTAAAATATGTAAGAAAAGGCAGATTTTCTTCATTCGATATTATATTGATGCCTGCAATACTTCAACTTTCTGTAATTTAACCTAAAATATATAAGAAAAGGCAGATTTTCTTCATTCGATATTATATCAATGGCCCAATACTTCAACTTTCTGTAATTTAATTACCTAAAATATTTAAGAAAAAGCAGATTTTCTTCATTCGATATTATATCGATGCCTCAATACTTAAACTTGCTGTCATTTAACATAAAATATATAAGAAAAGGCAGATTTTCTTCATTCGATATTATATCGATCGCCGCAATACTTCAACTTTCTGTAATATCACCTAAAATATATAAGAAAAAGCAGATTTTCTTCATTCGATATTATATCGATGCCCGCAATACTTCAACTTTCTGTTATTTAACCTAAAATATATAAGAAAAAGCAAATTTTCTTCATTCCATATTATATCGATGCCCACAATACTTCAATTTGCTGCTTTTAAACCTAAAATATATAAGAAAAGGCAGATTTTCTTAATACTATATTATATCGATGCCTGCAATACTTGAACTTTCTGTTATTTAACCAAAAATATATAAGAAAAAGCAGATTTTCTTCATTCGATATTATATCGACGCCCGCAATGCTTCAACTTGCTGTAATTTAGCATAAAATGTATAAGAAACGGCAGATTTTCTTCATTCAATATTATATCGCTGGCCGCAATATCTCAACTTTCTGTAATTTAACATAAAATATATAAGAAAAAGCAGATTTTCTTCATTCGATATTATATCGATGCACGCAATACTTAAACTTGCTGTGATTTAACATGAAATGTATAAGAAATGGCAGATTTTCTTCATTCAATATTATATCGATGGCCGCAACACCTCAACTTTCTGTAATTTAACATAAAATATAAAAGAAAAAGCAGATTTTCCTCAATCGATATTATATCGATGCCCGGAATAATTAAACTTGCTGTGATTTAACATGAAATATATAAGAAGAAAAGGCAGATTTTCTTCATTCAATATTATATGGATGGCCGCAATACTTCAACTTTCTGTAATTTAACCTAAAATATATAAGAAAAAGCAGATTTTCTTCATTCGATATTATATCGATACCCGCAATACTTCAACTTGCTCTAATTTAACATGAAATTTATGAGAAAAGGTAGATTTTCTTCATTCGATATTATATCAATGGCCGCAATACTTGAACTTTCTGTTATTTAACCAAAAATATATAAGAAAAAGCAGATTTTCTTCATTTGATATTACATCGATGCTCGTAATACTTCAACTTGCTGTAATTTAAAATGAAATATATAAGGAAAGGCAGATTTTCTTCATTCGCTATTATATCGATGGCCGCAATACTTCAACTTTGTGTTATTTAACCTAAAATATATAAGAAAAAGCAGATTTTCTTCATTCGATATTATATCGATGCATGCAATACTTCAACTTGCTGTAATTTAAAATGAAATATATAAGGAAAGGCAGATTTTCTTCATGAATAGTGTAGCCCAAAACATGTGATATTCTATATGTTAATATGTTAATATTTTTTAAAGTTGTAAAGTTGCAATTCTAAATATCTATATTATCTTTCAAAAAACAGAAGTATAAAGGGGACGAGCATTTGATTTTCAGGGGTGGTAATTGGGCGATTTTGTAAATAAATGATTTAATCTTGGTCCCAGCGCTGGCGCTTATATTAGTCCCAGGTCCCAGAGAAAACAAATGAATATTTTAATCCTACTTGTCGTGGAAATAAATATTAATTTATTTGTTCGAAATTTTCATGAAAATAAATAATTTTTCTAGGCAGAGAAAACGGGCAAATATATCTATAAAATGTGGTCTTTTGAATGAAAGTAGTAAATGCACGTTACACGATACACGCAATGAACGGAGAACGTTACACGATACACGCACACCCTTTACACGACGAGTGCACACGATGGACACGACGAGCGCTAATTTGGGAATGTTGAACGTTTCCATTGCTGTAACATTAGAGCAGTCAGGGCTCTATGACAGGTCAGAGCAGTCAGGATCCTATGACTGGTTAGAGCGGTCAGGGCTCTATGACCAGAACAGGTCAGAGCAGTCAGGGCTCTACGACCAGAACAGGTCAAAGCAGTCAGGATTCTATGACCAGAACAGGTCAGAGCAGTCAGGGCTCTAGAACAGTTCTAAAGTTAACTTAGAGTAGCTTTTATGACTGCTCTATGACTGGTCTAAGTTAACTTGAAAACGGTCCTAAGTTAACTTAGAACAGCTTTTATGACTGGTTCAAATTCTAAATTTTCTTTAATTAATTTGTAACAAATGCCCTTAGATGAGTTTTCTATATCTGACCTTCACGTTTGTTGGAATTATTTGCATATTTTTTGTTTAATACTCTATTTGAACCATTTTACATCAAAATTACCCTGTTGTTCCCATATATTAGAAAAACCACAATTGTTTAAAATATTCTTAATTCATTATTATAACTACCACTTATATTCTTAGTATACAAATAATTATAAAAAAATTTTAAATATGCGTTAGTTTACAATCTGTACTGTTAACAATAATGGCCCAAAAATTTTACATGCGTTGTTTTATACAGATTGACAAAGGAAAAGTACCTCACTGTCCATAAACCATAAAATTCGGAGTTTTTTTTTTTTTTTTTTTTTTTTT
>MJUU01031433.1:0-10602 GCA_002080025.1 Modiolus philippinarum | reverse complement strand
TTTTTTTTTTTTTTTTTTTTTTCAGAATTTCAAATGTACTTTTTCAATTATATCAATTTTATTAAAACCCCAGATCTCACATCCATATAACAAAATAGGTTTATCAATTTTATCAAACAGATCATACTGACAACTAATTGAAAGGTTATGTAATCTTCCTTTTTTTTTTTGGACTTCATACATTGCTTTGTATGCTTTATTTGTTTCTTTTTTCCAAGTGCAAAGCTACTAGTTCTAGAAAAACAAATGCCATGATATTGCATATCTTTGACAATTTCTAAAATTATTCCGTTATATTTAAATTCAAAATTAATGTTTGGTATTCTGCCATTACCAAAAATAACGATTTTGGTCCTATTTTCGTTAACTTTTAATTTCTACATATTACAATATTCGGAAAATACGTTTAAATGCAGCTGAAGATCTTCTTTAGTCTCAGAAAATAAAACAGTATCATCTGCGTAGAGTAAAATGTAGAGCTTAAAATAAGTATTAATCTGTGCTTCAATTTCCTTTGAAAGAGTATCTAAACCCGTGATACCTTTGTGGTAAAAAATGATTCCAAGTCATTCAAATATAGGGCCAAAAGAAATGGAGATAAATTTCCCCTTGTCTCACTCCTGTATTACAAGGAAAATAGTCAGTGTTTTCTCCATTCTATGAAATACTAGATATTTTTTTTCCGCTATACATATTTAATATAACTGAATACATTTTCCCGTCAATATCATTTCTATACATATTAAATATAACTGAATACATTTTCCCGTCAATATCATTTCTATACATATTAAATATAACTGAATACATTTTCCCGTCACTATCATTTAGCAATAATTTTTGTCATAAACCATTTCTCCACACAGTGTCATAGGCTTTTGCAAAAATCAATAAAGGCGCAAAATAGTTTTTTTTCTTTTTATGTTTCAAAATATTCATTCAAGAATATAACAAAACAGATTATCTATGGTTGAATAACCTTTTCTACACCCCCCCTTGATTTTCACATATCACATTAAACTCATCTGAAAAATTATTCAGTCTATTATTTAAAATAGAGGTGAAACGTTTACCAAAACAGCTGATCAACGTTTTAGGTCTATAATTTTTTGGGTCTTGTTTATCCCCTTTGTTTTTATATATTGGAATAATATCCCCCATAACCACTGTGCAGGTATATACCTGTATCAAAAATCAAATTGAAAGCTTCACATATAGTTCTGATAAAACAGTAAATGGGTTTTTCAAATATTCACTTATAATCACCAGAAGACTTGTTATTTTTCATCTTTTTTATTGCCTTCTCAATTTCTTCACTGGTTATTTCAGCATTGAAAATATTGTTTAAATGTGTCACATTATTACCAAAAACTTGTTCCTCACTATCATCTACCTTATTCTCGTTTAAGTCTTTGAAAAAATCGTGTAAAACAGATATTGGAATATCTGGACTTTTTTGGTTTTTTTATATTATTAATAATTTTTCAATATTCTTTCGGATGTGTTGATTTTACATTTTGGAATCTTACTACGGATTTTTTTTTCTGTGCTTGCGAATACTATTATCCATAGTTGTCTTATACATTTTTTCCAGTCTTTTTGTTTCATTGTGTAATTGTGGAGAGAAATTTCGTTTCATCTTTCTCTTCGATTTCTTATATTGTTTTCTAGCAGATTTGCAGTTCTCATCAAACCATGGTTGAGATTTACGACTATTTTTGTTTGTGTATGATCGTTTTGTAAATGTACCAAATGTGTTTCTAGACGAATTAATGAGTATATCACATGTATTGTGAACGAGATCGTTTATTGTGGATTGACTCAAGTTGGCTGCATCGATATTTTCCAATGTAGATAAAATATTTTCAACTTGATGCATATCAATATTTTCAACAAAATACTGCTATTTTTCGTTTTCCCAAGGTTTAATAACTTCTTCTGTAGTATTATGAATAACTGTGAAGGAGTTTTCAGGTTTAACTGGGCATGCCAAAGAAAATGACAATTGAGAATGTACATCAGAAAAAAAGTTTCGAAGTGTTTAGAACCATAAAGTCATGAACAATAAGTAGAAAATTCTGAGTTCCTATTACATAATCTACTACACTAGAATTTTTACAAGTGAAATGACCAATATCTGTATCATGTCCTACTCTACCATTACAAATTAACATGTTATTGTATTTACAAAAATGTAACAATGTGTTACCAAAATTATTCTTTCTTTTATCTATACTTTTTTTATGTACAAATATATTATAATTTGTAAGACTATCAATCACTACTTCAATTTCATCAATCATCCCTGTAAAATCATCAGCAATAATTTCGGTAAAATCATCATCTTCAGCAACTCTTGAGTTAAAATCACCAAAAAGACATATGTAATCATGATCTGAGCTAAACATTAGCATTTCATTTTCAATTTCATTAAAAGGATCACCAATACAATAAATAGAATTCTCTGGTGGGATATAAACAATTAAAATGACGTCTTTATTATGGCTTAATAATTGTTTATCAGCTTTGAACCAGAAAATATATTTGGATTCAGACTCAATAATTTTTATGTGATCTGACAATTCATTTTTATAAGCAAGAGTTATCCCCCCTGATTTCACTTTTGAAATTTTTTTTTCTATTTTTCATTTCGATATTCAACAAACCCCTAAATATCGTATTCATTTATAAGATTAACAAACTCAGGATATTGTAACCGGCTGGTTAAACCACATACATTCAATAATAAAAATTTAATAAATTTTTTGTCACTATCAATAGATTTAAATACAGAGTTTTTACTAGTTGAGTTTAAACTACAGTTATCGGGCGTTAAATCCCTGTCAGGAGTTGATCAGAAGAAAAAAAGAGCTTTTGTCACCTCTCTTTTTTCCTCCGTGTTTGTTTTGCATTTCAACAGACAGTTTTCCTTGTTTGATATTTCTCATTCAAAATAATTCAACAGACATTATATCTTCAAATTGAAAAGAAAAATTAATGGGAATGCATCTCCTGCCATTAAATGTAAACCGTTTGTACTAAAAAAAATGTAAATGAATTGTTTTGCAATATTTTTACACACGATCATGCAAATGCAGCAGAGTTTGGTTTCTTCATACCCTAACATGTGACATGCATGTTTGTGATAAACACTAAACCCTGTATCTATTGTCAACACTTATATTTGGTAAAAAGTCCAGGAAAACATTGTAGCTGAAAATCGATTCAAGGTGAACTTCTTTTTTAATCTTTGCTAACTTGTATTTTTCTTCACAAGACGACAAAAAATGTTCAAAACAACGCGTGTCGCTGGAACAACTACAGTGGGGTGCAGACATAACCTCTTCTAAATTTAACTTGGAGCAGTCATAAAAGCTCCTCTAAGTTAACCTAGAGCAGGTATCAATTCTGCTCTAGAACAGCTCTAAGTCTGCTCTAGAATCCTGACCGCTCTGACCAGTCACGGTCAAAGCTAGAATCCTGACCGTTCTGGTCAGAGCCATGACTGCTCTGACCTGATCTACTCGTGACCGTTCTACCTAAGTCTGTTCTGGCCATGACCGTTCTAGTAAAGTCTGTTCTGGCCATGACTGCTCTCAGCTGACCTGTTTTAGCTATGACCGCTCTAATACCAGAGCTTTTGTCACAGCCCTGTCACAACGTGCCTTATATACACGTATTTAATAAATTTCAAATTCAGTTTAGTATAAAAACAAAATTAAATGAAAAAAATGGAAAATATAATTATGAAATAAATTATTCGAATATAAAATTGCATTTTGCAGGGAAGTGCTCTTATTCGCGGATAAATATTTACCTGTGTTTATCCAGGTAAATTTAAAAATGTACGAGTTATTCTCCTTTTCTAAATATACCTGAAAAGCAAATCGCAATAGTTTTCCGTAAATTTATTATTATGAAATAAATAAATCGTGAATTTAAATATAGGAAAAATGTCAATCATTATTAGATAACGTTAACTGATAAATAGTTATTCAAAACATCGTAATATAAGAGAGTTATTAATGTTTTTTAGCTCACCTGGCTAATGCCAGGGTGAGCATTTGCCATCACTTTGCGTCCGTCGTCCGTCCGTCCGTCCGGCGTAAACTTTTCATTAAACTGAATTTCTGAAACTACTGGACCAATTGAAACCAAACATGGCCACAATAGTCCTTAAATGGTCCCCTGCAAAAAAGTTGTTTTTCAGATCCGCGCGATATCAAAGATGGCCGCCAGCGGGAATCATAGTTTTAACATTTGACCCTATGGGAAAATACTTGCAAAGATCTTCTCCTCTGAAACTACTTGGCCAATTAAAACCACACTTTGCCACAATAGTCCTTAGATGGTCCCCTGAAAAAAAGTTGTTTTTCAGATCCGAACTATATCCAAGATGGCCGCCAGCGGGATCATAGTTTTAACATTTGACCCTATGGGAAAACACTTTCGAAGATCCTCTCCTCTGAAAATACTAAGAAAATTGAAACCTAACTTTGCCACAATAGTCCTTAGATGGTCCCCTGCAAAAAAGTTGTTTTTCAGATCCGCGCTATATCCAAGATAGCCGCCAGCGGGGAATCATAGTTTAAACATTGGACCCTATGGGAAAATACTTGCAAAGATCTTCTCCTCTGAAACTACTTGGCCAATTAAAACCAAACTTGGCCACAATAGTCGTTAGATGGTCCCCTGCAAAAAACTTGTTTTTCAGATCCAGGCTATATCCAAGATGGCCGCCAGCGGGGATCATAGTTTTAACATTGGACCGTATTGGAAAACACTTTCAAAGATCTTCTCCTCTGAAACTCCTTGGCCAATTGAAACCAAACTTGGCCACAATAGTCCTTAGATGGCCCCCTGCAAAAAAGTTGTTTTTCAGATCTGCGCTATATCCAAGATGGCCGCCAGCCGGGATCATAGTTTTAACATTGAACCCTATGGGAAAATACTTGCAAAGATCTTCTCCTCTGAAACTACTTGGCCACAATAGTCCTTAGATGATCCCCTGCAAAAAAGTTGTTTTTCAGATCCGGGCTATATCCAAGATGGCCGCCGGCGGGGATCATAGTTTTTAACATTGGACCCTATGGGAAAACGCTTTCAAAGATCTTCTCCTCTGAAACTACTGAGCCAATTGAAACCAAACTTGGCCACAATAGTCCTAAAATGGTCCCCTGCAAAAAGTTGTTTTTCAGATCCGTGCTGTATCCAAGATGGCTGCCAGCGGGGATCATAGTTTTAACATTGGACCCTATGGGAAAACACTTTCAAAGATCTTCTCCTCTGAAACTACTTGGCCAATTGAAACCAAACTTGGCCACAATAGTCCTTAGATGGTCCCCTGCAAAAAAGTTGTTTTTCAGATCTGCGCTATATCCAAGATAGCCGCCAGCCGGGATCATAGTTTTAACATTGGACTATGTGGAAATACTTTCAAAGATCTTCTCCTCTGAAACTACATGGCCAATTAAAACCAAACTTGGCCACAATAGTCCTTAGATGGTCCCCTGCAAAAAATTTGTTTTTCAGATCCGGGCTATATCCAAGATGGCCGCCAGCGGGGATCATAGTTTTAACATTGGACCCTTTTGGAAAACACTTTCAAAGATCTTCTCCTCTAAAACTACTGAGTCAATTGAAACTAAACTTGGCCACAATAGTCCTTAGATGATCCCCTGCAAAAAAGTTGTTTTTCAGATCTGTGCTATATCCAAGATGGCCGCCAGCAGGGATCATAGTTTTAACATTGGACCCTATGGGAAAACACTTTCAAAGATCTTCTCTGAAACTTTTCAGCCAATTGGAACTTGGCCACAATAGTCTTTAGGTGACCGCCCTGCAAAAGAGTTGTTTTTCAAGTCTTTGCTTAATGCAAGATGTCTGCCAGTGGGGAACAGTTTTAACATTTGACCCATTGGGAAAACATTAAAAGATCTCCTGAAATTACATAGCCAATAATGGAAACATACTTGGTCAAAACAGGCCATAATTTGAAAAAATTGCTTGGCTTGTCTGCATGGCATTCAAGATGGCCCCAGTGGGGAACATAGTTTAACCTTGAGACCTATCGGAAGCCTATCGGAAAGCATTTAAAGATGTCAATTGGAACCAAAATTAGACTCAATGACCCCCTTCAAGAAAGGTGACAGTAGAACTGCACCCCCATCCAAAATATCTGCCAGTCTAGGATATAGTTTACTTTTAGATAATATAACATCAGTGTCTATTAACAAATTTGAAAATAATGCCCTTAAAACATTGGGATTATTTTAACTGCATAAAGCCGCCATGGCACAGGTGAGCGATACAGGCTCTTGAGAGCCTCTTGTTTGTTTTACTTTAACGGTTTCGAGCTCGAGAAACATTAAATTCTGACACATCAGATTTCATATCCAGTTTGAGTTCTAGGACCAAAAACGGCCGTCACCAGAGCAGATTTAGCAAATCCGGTCATGATCAGAACAGACTCGGCAAGAACGTTCATGGAGCAGACTTAGATAGAAAGGTCTTGGCCAGAACAGACTTTGGTAGAACGGTTATGGCTAGAGCAGACTTAGGTAGAACGGTCATGGCTAGAACAGACATGATTCTAGGACCAGAGTAGACAGGATTCTAGGACTGCTCTAAGTCTGCTCCAAGTTAACTTCAAGTTAACTTTGAGCTGTTCTTATGACAGCTCTCCAAGGTAATTTGGACGAGAGGTTATGTCTGCACTTCACTGTACATAATATTAAGAAACTTATGACGGGTGTACATATCCGCAAAAAATGTCGCTTGTTCTCATTAAATAAATAAATAAATTGATTTTTAACTTGAGTCTGTAAAATTAAACTGAAATTTATGAATCCATGTATTGGAAAATCGTCAGTCGCCATTTTGAAAAATCCATATTTTATCCCATGTAATACGGATCCGTGTAATCAGGATTTCATATTACATGCCCGTGTGGTACGGATTTCATATTACACGCCCGTGTGATACGGATTTCATATTACACCCCATGAAGGTATGACTTGCTTAATTCTTTCTGTATGAGACATGCATATAAGGAATGTCCGCCCATGTTCAAAGATATACACTTGTTAACTGATTGCAGTTTTTAGATTGTATTTTTCATATCACACCCTTTATCAGACTAAGGTAGTTATATAAGTTCGAGGGATGATATATGATATAGGCTTGGTGGAAGGTATGATATGAAAATTACACGAAATTATCTTTGTATCATCCCGTCCTAACTGTGACGCCTGGCCAACACAAAGAAACCAAGCGTAAATTTTCCGAAGAACCAGGCATAACTGTAATATCAAAGGAATGAATGGAAAAGTACCGAAGTTACTGTTAATTTATTTTCTGCATATGCGCATTTTGACAACTTATGTCTCATCAGTGTATGTAGGCTCTTTGAATAATGCAGTATTAAAATCCAATACCTGTCATCAAAAAGAAAATGGGCACTTTTGGCCAAGACTGTTATCGATACTATTAAACAGCCATTCTCTGTAGGGATTTGAACTGTTTTTGCACGCATGGTATTGAAATTCCTTGAAATTTGTTTCACACTACCATGTCAATGTTGAAAACTAGTTTTGATAGAAAAAATATATCGTTGCTATGGCAAAAGTCAGCTACATGATTAAAATTGTCATTTCTGACATTATTAAAACTGAAACATGTATATCTTTCTGTAGGCGGTTATAATGGTTAAAAAGAAACCAAGCGTGAATTAGGCATAGACCAGGTGTACCGTAGGGGCAAACTAGGCGTACCTTAGGCGTAAGTGTAAATTGGGATGTAATATGCAAATGAGTACCCCTGGTTTGCAAAACCGTTTACAAAACAGGCAATATGCGAAAAACTTACGTCTGCTCAATACTAAAATCCAGGCGTAATTTTTATTAATGCACACTTAAATTTGTGTCCTTATTTGTAAATGTTTGGTAAACAGATAAATGTGTATATGAGCACTGTATGCAATTATACAGTGTATTATAATGAATGCTAAAGGTATAAAACTAGACTATTATATAAAGCTAATTGACCTATTTGTTAGTACATATGTCATTCAAAAGTTGTATTTTCAGAGCATGCATATAATACACAAAAGTAAGTTAAGTAAATACATATGTAATAACATTTGAATTAATATTAATTTCTATATTCATGAGACTTTGAATTAAATGGAAATTTTATTATGAAAGTATCCCTTCTGATGCTTAGTAACTTAAAGATGAATATTTACTTAAAGTTAAGCCGAAAAAAGTGATAGATACAAATGTTTCAAAAAATGGCGGGAAACTGAACTCCTCTGCATTTTTCATAGGTTTAACATAAGCAATGTTTATCCTTAATGAATGTGAAAAAATAACACCAGTTGAACAAAATCTTGTCAAATTACTTCAAAAGATGTTTAAAATGAAATTACGGAAAAAAATAAGGGGGTCACTGTGCAAAAAATGAGTTAGCTGTTAAATGGATAAAACCAGAGAAATCCGAAAATCTGACAGAAATACATAAACATGACCGGCGAACATCCTTAATCACATCATTCATGGAGTTACAAGTCTATATGTATTCAGATTATTCGTAATCTGTATGTTCTTTATCATTATATAAGAAAACGGGACAGAGAGGGGGTGTTTGAGAACCCATTAAGTTTACCCTACCGCTGATTTTTTGCAGCACCGGTAACAAATCCGATGGTTCCTATCGTTGCTCACGTTGTTTTTCATTTTTTATTTGTATTTTTCTTTGCAGTCATTTCGTAGATTTTTATATAGATATGGAAGCGAAGCTGAATTCACTCGCTGAAAAACTGTTGTATACTCTAGGCCTTCCCTAGTCAGTATTTATCAGGGACAATAGGAAGATGGCATTGGTAGAACAAGAGAGGACGGGATCTGGCTTATGGACCCCCTTTTTATGAAAAAAAATCATGCTGAATAAACGCAAAAAATCAACAAAAAAATTCACTGGAACTACACTCTCCTTAAACCCAACTGGAACCATCCTTTCTGAAGCACGACTAAGGATCCACCCGGTAAAGGATATTACAGCTTGAATATTTTCATGTGATGTAGCTGTGACTCCTAGTGTTATGCGTTGTCAAACAACGGCAGTAGAATACCGAAGGAACAAAGGGGTGAAATTTACAAAAATCGAAGTCCAAAGACATGGCCAAAACGAGAACACAGAAAAAATGACCCCCCCCCCCCAAAAAAAAATGACGTTAGACAGATACAAAGCACAGAAATAGAAATCAATGTCAAGCGTGTACAATCACAGGCACTTGTTTCATTCGGGATATCTTTCAGTAAAGGAGACATAAAATATGAAATACAGGCATAAATCGTGTAAAAACATTTTACAATGTCTTTTCTATTTAAAGCACTGTAGCAGTAAAATATGTCCGTCAGGAAAATTTGTCCAGACGGAATAAATCTCATAGAAAGACATGTCCGCACATTTATTTTACTAGGAGTACAGTAGGGTTCAGACATAACCTCTCGTCAAGTTAACTTGAACCAGTCATAAAAGCTCTTCTAAGTTAACTTAAGACCGTTTTCAAGTTAACTTTGACCAGTCATAGAGCAGTCATAAAAGCTACTCTAAGTTAACTTTAGAACTGTTCTAGAGCCCTGACTGCTCTGACCTGTTCTGGTCATAGAGCCCTGACCGCTCTAACCAGTCATAGAATCCTGACTGCTCTGACCTGTCATAGAGCCCTGACTACTTCTATGTTACAGCAATGGAAACGTTCAACATTCCCAAATTAGCGCTCATCGTGTGCATCGTGTGCACAGGGACGTAATCGTGCATTATAAGTCCTTGGTGTGCACACGTCGTTTAGAGCGAGTGCGTGTATCGTGTAACGTGCGTTTACTACTTTCATTCAAAAGACCACATTTTATAGATATATTTCCCCGTTTTCTTTGCCTAGAAAAATTATTTATTTTCATGAAAATTTCGAACAAATAAATTATTTATTTCCACGACAAGAAGGATTAAAATATTTCTTTTTCTCTGGGACCTGGGACTAATATAAGTCCCAGCTGGGACCAAGATTAAATTATCTATTTACAAAATCGCCCCTGAAAATCAACCGGTCGTCCCCTCATTTCTGTTTCTTGAAAGATAATATAGATATTTACAACTGCAACTTTACAACTTTAAGAAATATTAACATATTAACATATAGAGCATCACATGTTTTAGGCTTATATACTATTCATGAAGAATATCTGCCTTTTCTTATATATTTTAGGTTAAATAACAGAAAGTTGAAGTATTGCGGTCATAGATATAATTTCGAATGAAGAAAATCTGCTTTTTCTTATATATTTTAGGTTAAATAACAGAAGTTGAAGTATTGCGGACATCGATATAATACTGAATGAAGAAAATCTGTTTTTTTATATATATTTTAGGTTAAATAACAGAAAGTTGAAGTATTGCCAGCATCGATATAATATCGAATGAAGAAAATCTGCCTTTTGTTATATATTTTAGGTCAAATAACAGAAAATTGAAGTATTGCGGGCATCGATATAATATCGAATGAAGAAAATCTGCCTTTTGTTATATATTTTAGGTTAAATA
>MJUU01031432.1:401169-465581 GCA_002080025.1 Modiolus philippinarum | reverse complement strand
AGCAACTATGAAAGTTCCTCTGGCTATTAATGGAATAGAAACCAAGGCAGTTATTGATACAGGGGCCGAGGTAACAGTTCTGAACGAGGCATTGTTCTTCAAGATTCCTGAGAAAAGACGGCCAGTATTGAAGACAGCAACAAGCAACAAAGAAATTAGTTGTAGCTGAGGCTGGGAAACAAATGTCAACAAGAGGCATGGCTGAGGTAGAAATAAAGATAGGAGATGAGTTCTTCACATGGGATGTTTACGTCGCTCGCATTGGAGACAGTGTACTACTAGGGTGTGATCTTATCGATGAAAAAGATATCACAATTAATTCCAGAAGGGGAATTTTATTGAAAGATTAATGGATTAACTGTGATGTGGATCGAAAAACAGATGACAAAGTAGCCAGGGTACTTCTGACAGAGAATGCAATTATTCCAGCCAATTCAGAAGTAATTCTAATTGGCAAAACTCAAAATTCAGAAGTCATAGACACCAGGTATTCGGTATTGCAACCAATTGTGGAAGACAGAAGAAAGATCACGGTAGCACAGTCCCTAATAGACCCATTTGTTAAGACAGTTCCTGTTAGATTAATTAACATGGAGGAACATGCTGTCCACTTGAGACGAAATTACTTAATTGGTGAATTACATGCTGCCGATCATGTACAAGAATTTACAGAAGGCATGATTGAGACATCTATCAACAACACCAGTATCAATAACAACAATCCATGCAAACTTCATGAAGTTACAACAAAAGTCAAACTACCATCCACAGAAAGTGCAGATAGTTATTCCTGAAGATTGGTGTAAGAAAAATGGGATTATTAGACCATCCAAGTCTGCACGGGCTTCACCGGTGGTACTCGTCAGAAAGAAAGACCAAACAGTACGCTGGTGTATCGACTTTAGAAAACTGAATGACCTAACTGTCAAAGATGCGTATCCACTACCTAGGATTGATATGTGCCTAGACTGCTTAGCTTCAGCATCAATATTTTTCTGTCTTGACCTTCAGTCCGGATATTGGCAGTTAGAAGTAGAACCAACAGACCAACCGAAGACGGCATTCATAACCAAGTATGGGTTATACGAATACACCAAGATGCCATTCGGACTCTGCTCAGCACCAAGTACCTTCCAGAGATGTATGGAGCTGATATTTCGTGGTCTCCAGTGGCAAACACTTTTAATATACTTGGATGACATTATTGTATACAGCTCCGACATTGATGAACACCTGCTCCGACTAGATGAAGTTTTCACCAGACTTATGAAGGCAGGACTGAAACTGAAACCGTCCAAATGTGACTTGCTAAGAGACGAAATTTTATACCTAGGACACGTAGTAGGAAAAGAAGGAATTAAGCCAAATCCTAAAACGGTACAGTCCGTCCTGGATTGGAAGGAACCGAGAACAACCAAAGAGGTACAGCAATTTCTTGGCTTATGCGGGTACTATCGCCAATATGTGTACCAGTTTAGTGAGGTAGCAGCACCACTTAGTCAGCTAACAAGAAAGGATGTTCCATTTAAATGGACCGATGACTGTAAACAATCATTTGAGAAGCTAAAGACAGCATTAACAACTTCCCCTGTGCTAGCTTATCCTCAACCAGATGGCCTTTTCATCTTAGACACTGATGCGTCAAACATAGGAATAGGAGCTGTGCTATCACAAATCCAGGAAGACAAGGAAAAGGTTATTGCATACGCATCCAAGAAATTAGACCGTATACAGATGAGATACAGTGTAACCCGAAGAGAATTACTGGCTGCAGTTACCTTCATGCATCAGTTCCGGCACTATTTACTAGGCCGCAAATTCTTATTACGTACCGACCATGGATCACTAAGATGGTTGTTTTCTTTTTAAGACCCACAGGGACAGCTTGCCAGGTGGATTGAGAGTCTGAGCCAGTATGATTTTCAAATTCAGCACAGACCTGGTAATAAACACTTGAATGCAGATTCCCTGTCCAGAAAGCCAAGCCATAACCAGTTATGTGAACATCTCGAGAAAGGTACCCAAGACCAAAACTGTACTTTTTGTCAAGAATGGAAAGAAGATTGGTCCGACTTCAAAGACAATGTTGATAATATCAAAGACCTGACTGAGAAAACAAAGATCCGAAAGACGAAAGTATCAGATACTGCACCAGATTCCAAAGTTAACTGGTTATCAAAGTACTCAGAGAAAGAAATTAGTCAATTTCAGAAGGAAGATCCTAATCTTAAACACCTGCATGAATGGATGGACACAAAGCAACTTCCAGAGAGAGATCACTGTGCTAGCTATAGTCCAGCAGTACGATGCTATTGGCTCAACTGGAGTAACCTTACTCGCATCAATGGAATTATTTATCAAAAGTGGCTAGAAACTAATACCAAACAAGATCATTTACAGCTATTGGTTCCATCCATGTTAGTGCATGAATTACTGAAGAGTTGTCATGACACACCATACTCAGGTCATTTAGGCATAAAAAAGACAGTACAGAAGATAAAGATGAATTTTAGTTGGTATCGAATGACCCAAGATGTAAAACTCCACATTAAAATGTGTCCCATATGCAACAAGAATAAGCAGAGAAGATCAAAGGCTGACTTAGTAGATTATAGAGTTGGCTACCCATTGGACAGAATAGCCATTGATGTCATTGGACCATTATCAATGACACAGAAAAAGAACAAATATTTACTGGTAATAGGGGACTACTTCACCAGGTGGATGGAGGCATACCCAATACCTCATCAGAAGGCAGATATAGTTGCCAACAAATTAGTTTTAGAGTTTATTTCCAGGTTTGGAGTTCCATTAGAGATCCATAGTGATCAAGGGTCCAACTTTCAAAGCGAATTATTTACTTCGATCTGCAAACTTCTGGAGATAACCAAAACCAAAACAACACCATATCACCCATCTTCGAATGGGATGATAGAAAGATTCAACCGAACATTAGGAGGAATGATAAAAAGCTTCATAAATGCCAATGCGACCAACTGGGATCAACACATCAATTTACTTTTGGCAGCTTATCGAAGCACTCCTCATCCGGCTACTGGCTTTTCCCCTAATTTCCTGATGCTAGGCAGGGAGATAAATATTCCAATCAAAATATTTTATCCGACTCCCAACCCTCAATATGACTCACAGAACCAATATGCTATAGAGCTCCAAGAAAAGTTACAAGAGGTCTACGACAATACTAGAACGCATTTAAAAGTTTATGCAGAGAGACTTAAGAAAGAGCATTATACAAGACTGACCAAAAATAATTATAAATTGGGAGATTTAGTATTCAAATTTGATGACACTATCAAGGACAAATTTAAGTCACCATGGCTTGGGCCCTATGTCATAACTAAGATTTTCAGCCCTGTAACCTATGAAATTTCAGGCAGATCAAGAACTGACAAAGTACATTATAATAAGCTTCAGTCCTATTTAGGAAATATACCAGACTGGGTTGAAAGAAAACGTTCAATGATAAAGGCATAAAATAAATAAACACAAGATACACATGTGTATTAATTTATTGAACGATTCTCAAAAACTTTAATTTTTATGTTTTGTAGAAAAGACAATGTCAGTGTTATACCAATGTTCTAGATGTCCTTTCAAAGGAAATAAGATAAATGGCATTCAACATTTTATGGTTAAACATGCCCCGGTAGTGAATTTTCGAATACAATATATATATATGCTGTTGTAGTGCATGTCAGCCGATATATGCTGCTATAGTGAATTTTCTTATAATATATTCCGTTGAAGTACATTTTCATATATATGCCAATGTAGTGCATAACTAATTTTATGTGTTGTCATTTTAATTTGACAATATTCAAATAGTATAGACAAAGTGAAATGAAAATAACAATTTCATATGTTGAAAAATATTTATTTTAGAAATTATTGAACATTTTTCATTTAAACATTGCTTTAAGTTAATTCTGGGGACAGAATTCTTTATTTGATGGGGAGCAGTGTAGTGCAAAAGTGGATTATTTGATTATCACCTTGTTTTTCTATGTGTGCAGTTTTACCCCATTTGTTTATTTCTAGGACGTTTATATCCTTCGTGATTTACTTAAACAGTATTGTACCTTTGTTCTGAACAGTTTAGTAGTATTTTCTAGCAGACAGGGTCAACTATTCTTCATGTTTCAGGAGTAATTCATTCTTGATGTTCGTATTTCGGCGCCATATTTTTACCGGGAGTTGTTGACACTCTTCGATTGTCACCATATTTTCTTAGATGCTCGCATAGTTACAAATGTTTTCTTTACATTATAGTGCCTTTGTTTAACAGTTTCCCTCTAAATATATTCACTTTTACTGTTAGTATTCTCTGGTTTTGTCAAACTTCTGATTTACTTTCATTTTGTTTACTTTTATACACCGGAAATTGAGAACTATATTTTTGCGCATTCTGATTGGCTAATATTTTTACCATGGAATGTCATTCTATAGTCAGTTTCAAAAGTAATGCGATTGAAATCAGCTGTTATTGATTTTTCCTGACCTGTTAAATTATTTCTTGTCATTGCTGGAGTTTTTCATTTATAATATTCAGGTAAACTGCACACACACACATTAAGTATATTTATTGATTGATGATTTAATTTAGTGTATTTTACAAATTATTTATTTATTTATTCAAAATAGTAAATTCATATTTACAATCACAAGTATTGTTTCATTTAATACAAATTGAGTATTTGGAGACAAATTCATAGCTCGGCGTCAATTCAACATTGAGCAATACATCGTCAAACCAAGGTTTCCCATGCCGATTAGGGTTTGCCGAGGTTTTCGGTATAGATTTATCTGCGATGGAAAGTATTTTTTCACTGAAAAGACTTAAAGAATCCCTTTAAACAATAACTTCTGTATTTAGTAATTTAAACATCGTTTTATTTCTAATTCTTGTAAGTGTTCTACTACTAATTTATGAATCCATTTAACTAGTTCACTTGCTTGTATAAAGGAGTTGGTTATCAAATACTGTGAAAAAAACGTATCAAAACTCTCGTGTAAATTACTTTTGGAGTGAAAAAATTCTATTGAAGTTTTAGATAAACTACAATCAGTTTAAAGACCAGTCTCATCTATCGACAGTTATGATTTTTCTACACTTTATACTACCCTTCCACATGATTTGATTAAATTAAAATTTTGACAACTTATTAAATGGTCTTTTAAATTTTCTGGTCTGCAGTTCATTTGCTCTAACAAAAAGCAAGGATACTTCTCTAATATTACCTACAATAATCATTGTTCCTGGACATGTGATGATATGATTAATGCACTCAATCTTTTGCTGGACAATATTTTTGTTCGTTTTGGGTACACTTTATCAACAGGTCATAGGTATTCCTATGGGTACAAAGTGTGCATCTCTAATTGCAGATCTTTTTCTTTTCTGTTATGAACGAGACTTCAAAAACAACACCAAAACAGTGATAAAGTTATTTCTATTTTCAATGATAACAGAAGGTATATTGACGTTATCCTAGCTATTGATAATCCCCAGTATTTAGATGATGTAGATGTTATTTACCAGCAATAACTAAAATTAAATAAAGCTTACAATGATTCTAAATACTGCCCTTTTCTGGATCTAACTATCATTATTGACTCAGGTAAAATAAAAACTAAAATATGTGATAAACGGGATGATTTTAATTTCACTATTCCTAATTTCCCTTTTCTTGACGGCGACATCCCTCTAGCTCCATCCTACGGGATGTATATTTCTCAACTGGTACGATTCGCACGAGTTTGTTGTACTCTTGACGATTTTAATGAACGTAACCTTACTATCACAGCCAAACATTATTAACAGGGTTGCATATTTCATAAGTTGTTGAATACATGTAAGAAGTTTTATAATAGATATTAACATCTGATGTCTAAATATGGCGTTACTCGTAAATAGTTTATTAATAAGGGCATTTCTAATCCTCGTTTTTTACGGAAATGTTGTTAAAAATGCCAGATATTGAATAAGAATCCAGAAAACTTGCACTGTTTACGTAAAGGGGATATCGACAAGATATTCTGCTTGTATCCGTTAAATTAGCTTTGAGACCTAATGACCTGAAAATTTTGCACACACACTGGCCTCTCACTGATACTGCGGATGTCTACTGAAATTTATGATGATTCTTGACCAAACCCTTCGCTAAGTTTTGAGTTTGATTTTTCTTTCTTAGTGCGACAGTGTTCTACCAGCAGACTAGGCTCCCTGAGCTAGTCGGCAGTTTAGCGGCGAGCACCCCTTGACCCATCTTTCCAAATTACGTATTTTGTTTTTCTTTCCTTTCAAGATTGTGGTCATGGAGTAAGTAGTCTACCTGTATTGGGTTTATTCTTATGTTTATTATACTATAGGGAAACGGGACAGATAAAGGGGAGGTTTGGGTACCCATAAACCGGTTTAACCCTACTACTGGCTTTTGGTAGTACCGGTACCAAGTCCGGCTGTCCCGAGTTCCTATCGTTGTCTACGTTTGTCTTTTGACTTATTCGTGTTCTTCGTGTGTAATTCCATAGCAGATTGTGGCATGTAATTATAACTTTCAGCCATTGTAGGTGTTTCCTGTTATCAATTTTTTTTTACATTCAATTCTTCTGTACATAAATTTTCATAGAGTGACCAATCAGCTTTATCAATTTAAAGCGCCGTGGCTTTTTTGCAGTAGTAGAATAAAGATGTTGAAGAATGATTGGAAAATGATCAATACTACATAAGTCGTCGTGTACTTTCCAAGAGAAGTCCTACAGTAGAGATTGGTCAGTTATAGTTAGGTCTATAGCTGAGTAAGCCCCATTTCCAGGATGTAAATAAGTATTTGAGCCGTCATTAAAGATATATAAACTTTCCTGCGATATTATGTCTTCAATCTTTTTTCTTTTGTTATTCAACGCAGAACTACCCCAAAGTGGATTGTGAGCATTGAAATCACCCATTATTATTATTGGGGCGGGTAGTTGGTGGGTCAAGTTTTTAAGTTGACTCAATTACTGGGATTGAAATTTGGTGGAAAATATACAGAACATAATGTGATCATTTTATCCAAACAAATTCTCATTGCAACAGCCTCAAGATCAGTATTTAGATCAACAGTGCTGAGGACATGTTGATGTTGACAAGAATGGTATAGCCACCAGGAGCTCTTTCATTCTCAGCTACATAAGTGCTGTAGAGAGAGTAGTTCTTTACATTCAACATATCACTTTTCTTCAGTTGCGCTGAGCAGACCAGTTGTGAGGTACTAAAAGAGAGACTTTCTAAGGAAAGATGTGTGTACAAGACTAGTCAAAATTTGAATTTGATCAGAAAAGTAGAAACTAGTTGAAGGAAAAATCAAATTAGAAACACTGAGAGTCAGAATTTTGAGTCAGAAATAGGGTAAAGTAGAACAAATGATTTCAGTTCGGAAAACATATAGCAAATGCAGAAAAATGACGTTGTGTTAAAATTAGTGAGATTGTGGGTAAAAAATCAATATAAACCCACTTGGACAGAGGTTTCAAGGCATAGTATTGAATTCAAGTATTACTGGAATCGACTTGATTCATTTGCAAAAAAAAAGATGGGGTTCTATGTCGAAAATGGGAAAGTATAGATGGGAAAAGTTCAAGATGGGGTTCTATGTCGAAAATTGGAAAGGGAAGATGGGAAAAGTTCAAGATTGCAAGTTGTTATCCCTACCCAATTGAAAGATACAATTCTAGAACAATTACATGACAGTCTGACTGGGGGCATTTGGGAATCAAGAAAACTCTTAATAAAGTAAGGGAAAGATATTTTTGGTTTGGCATTAGGAAATTCGTACAGAATTGGTGTCATAAATGTGATGTTTGTGCAAGTCGGAAATCTCCAAATAGTCGAGAAAAGGCTCCCATGTGTAAATATAACGTTGGTGTCCCATTGGAGAGAGTAGCCATAGATTTAATGGGTCCACTCCCCATGTCAAGTAACAGGAACAGATACCTGTTGGTTATTTGTGACTATTTTACAAAGTTAACACTTGCTATTCCCATGAAAAATCAGGAGGCTGCCACGATCGCCAAAAAGTTCGTTTATGATTTTATAGCTATATTTGGGGTACCCCTTCCAGATCCACACGGACCAAGGAGCAAATTTCGAATCAAGTCTGTTTAAAGAACTATGTAGTTTGTTAGGTATCCACAAGACAATGACAACAGTGATGCGACCTCACTCAGATGGTATGGCTGAACGCTTTATGAGAACTATTGAAAATATATTATCATCTTTCATATCTGAAAATCAAAGAAATTGGGATGAGTCTATACCTTTACTCATGATGGCTTATCGCTCCTCGGTCCATGAAAGTACTGGTTACAGTCCTTACAGAATGTTTTCATGATGTCATGAAAAGATCTTTTGATCACAAAATACAATACAAGTTGTATCAGCCTGCTGACTGTGTATGGTATTACCAATATAAAAGAATTGTGGGTAAAAATCCAAAATTTCCGAGACCCTGGCATGGGCCTTTTGTGGTCACTGATCGTTTAAACGATGTACTGTATAGGATAAGATTGAATCCAAAAAGCAAGCCAAAAGTGGTGCACCACGATAAATTAAAAGCTTATGTGGGTTAGAATAAACCTATCTGGTTTCATTAAATTATTTTGTTCTGGTGACATAATTGAACAGTCGACGGTGTACTCGAAATGACGTACTCCACTTTGGATGTACTGTTTTTGTGATAAATAACTATGTTTGAAGTTGAAAATGTTTGTTGTTTTACTTTTTATTGCTATGAAATATGTGAAAGCACTGTAGGTATGCATATTTTGGTAAATTACACAAAATATGTATATAGAATGCGTTAATGAATAGCTATTACATATGGCTGATATCGAAGCTACAAAGTATGTACATGATGATATTATATATACACACATTAATATATATATATATATATATATTAGAACACGAGATGAATTCAAAGTTTTTATTGAATATGCTGAAGTCTTGAGTATGTCTTGAACAGTAAGCTCTCTAAATTGATATAAAAGATGAACCTGAAAAATAAAAATGTAGATGTGTTGTTCAGTTAACAAATTGGAACATTGAATATGTAACAGGGAAGTTTTTTGACACTGAAAAAGAAAGAAAATAATATGTATTAGCTCGATTTTTCACACAATAAATATGTAAAAGATTCTGTCATAACACTATAACTAGACACTATAATATTATTTGCTAGACTTGGCCGTAACCTATGTGCAAACTTGTGTATTTACGTATTGTTGGTTTAATTCAGGTCAAGTGGGTGTGTGCCCTGTGTAGGGATATTACTTTTGATAAGAAATGGATGTTGGAGAGGCATCTTATGGAAAGGCACAGCAACTTTAGCTTGAAATGTCCTCTTTGCAAGAAAATTTTCCAACGAAAAAATTCGCCGCATAAGTGGTGTACGGTAAAGACGGAGGTGATGGAGTGCTTCGAAACCAGTGCCGGACTTAGGGGGAAAGGGGCAGAAATTAAATTTGAATTGTACAAACGTTCTTTGAATGACAAAATGTTGATTGTCGGACCAGACGGAGAACTGCTATACATGATGGGAAGTGTTGTTGGGTCAGAGACTGCGGCAAGAAAGAAAAGGAAGGCAACACCACCTAGAAGTAGTCGGCCAAGTACTGGAGAAAAAAAGAAACAAAAAGTTGAGGATAAAAACAAAACTGGTAAAAATGAAAAACTGAAAGAATTGAAAGAGTTGATGACAGAATTTGAAAGTATTGACGCTCACAGTGAGGGGACGGTGGTGGAAACTTCGGTCGAAACACAAAATAGATCTGTTCATGAGCGGCTAGGTAGAAGAACGGAATCTATCAAGACTTGTACCTTCTCCTAGAGTACCGAACATTCCGACTCTGGTTCTGAAAAGTCAGGTGTTTCGCAAGTGACAAGTCACCTTGATGAGTCAGTGGAATGTCTTGTTTCTCCGTCAGGACGGGTTACCGTGACAACTAGTGAAGCTTCCATAGTGCCGAATGAGTTAGATGTAGTAATACAATATTTACAGAATACTCAGAAACAGGTGGTAATATTAAACATAGGTGGAGTCAAGTATGAAACTAGTAAGGTCACCTCACGGGCATATCCCTCCAGTATATTTGCTAAGATGCTATTACCAAATTCTCCGTTTCGTCCAAATGGTATTACATATTTTTTCGAACGGAATCCAACACATTTCCGCACTATTATTGGCTACCTTCGCAATAATTGTGTGTTGGAAAAGAAGATGCTACCAGCGGAAGCTAAACACTTATATGAGCTCCATATTGAGGCGAAGTTTTATCAACTTTCTGGACTTGTGTCTTTGATCCAGGAACGTTTAACTGACTTATGTATGTGTAACTAGAAAATGAAAATGTTCGGTGGACAGTGAAATTTGAAATTAATACAAGATCACAAAACCTAAGTTTGTTGTTTCTTTTATTTGTTGCTGTCAGATGTGAAATCAAAGTCCGCAAAGCACTGTTTTGTAAATTGATAGTTGGTTACCAGTGGGTAGAACATTCCAAAATTATTTTATTACTTAACTATTTGAGGTCATATGCCTTTGAAGGAGGGGTAATGCAGTGCCCACCCCCCTTTTAATGATTTTGATGTTGAAATTAATGTTGTTTCTGTTCAAATTGTAAAAATGTTACAAATTTAAGTTAAACTTAATGCCTGTGGTGTAAATGACATGAAGTATACAATGGTAAAATTTACATGAGATGATTGTTGAAACGGTTGTGATGTCAACCGGAGGTGGTAACTTTGATTGTTCATAGCCAATATTTAGTTATGTTGTCTCTTTTTATTATTAGTGGACAAATTGTAGAAGGTTGTATTTGTGTTAAACCGGTTCGTAAAATATGTGAACAGCTCCAAGTGATTTTACCTGCCGGTGGCCGGGTGACAACCTAAACTTCATTGAAAATACGCCGTCTGCTATGACAAATATGTCTTTAGCTATTGTTGAAGTTATTAGAAATTATAAGACACAAAAGTATACCTTAAAGTATTGAAATAATGCTCTGAATTCCTCAATATTTTTGGTTAGTAATCATACGTTTATTTTGTAAACAGAAATGGCGACGTTAGTTTTACTTGACGGGAAAGTCCCTTTACGTTGTTTCATGGAGCATGATTGGACAGTTTCCAAAACGCTGCCTTTGATTGGTCCAGCCCGCATATATAAGGTTGAGATTGGAGAAGATACTTCAGAACGGTGACGGGAAGTTCAGTGGTCGGTAGTCTTTAAAAAAAAAGAAAGAAAATAGTAGACATTATGTCGGAAAGACTTAGTACAAAGTACAACCGCACAGGTTAATATGTTACTGTATTATTTATGATCGCTGTTTCAGGTGACGGTGCTGGTGATCTCTGGTTGTCTTGTGTTAGATTCAGGTGTTTCCTTACGTTTGCAGAGTAGAATAAGCAGATTAGAATTTCTCGATTTTTTTCATGATGGTAAAATGCTTTATTGTTGTAATGTTTTTTTTTTTTTACTTTCGGCTTTGTGTTTATTCTTAGTAGAGCTGTTCTCTTGTTGTCTGTTTCAATGTAACCTTCTTTGTGTTACACTCCATCTTGTTGCTTATGTTTGACTTTATCTTTGCAGGTAAGTATCAGTGACTATAATTGAACTAGTGAACATTATTCAAATGGCTTGAGTATCATGTTACCAACGGGGAGGGCAAAATGTACTGCAAAATTTACTACTGATGTCTTGGATGTAAATTAATAATGTTTACTTGACAATTTCATTTCTTTCTGAGAAATTCAGAATTTTACACACAAAAAGTGTTATTTTTGAAAGTTGGAATTAGCTGCCAGGAAAGTGCCAGAATGCAGGATTTGGCTCCATTTACCCCAGAGCTTCTGGGCGCCTTGAGCGGCCCCAGACCCCCGGTCGTAGGGACGACAAGCTACGCTCGTCGTGGCGGCCGACTGCGCCGACCGCTTTTGGAGGACTAGTAAACTTCACTTGGGACTATCAAATATCAAAATATTTGTATTCACTCCCTGGACTACTGCCCCAAAAAAAGTAGCTGTCATTCCCTGAGCATCGTTCTCAAATTAATTGTTGGTCCTTATATTGGCAACGTATTAGTCAAAATGACACACGAATGGTTTTATTAATGGGTACGCACGAATGGTTTTATTAGTGGGTGATTTGTTAGGACAATTTATTTTGATTTTAGCCAAATAGAGCATGTAGCCGACCAAATCCGTAACAAAGTCCATGTCCAAGCCAGATTCCAGTTATTTATATCAGTTAAATAAAGTATAGAAATTTAATATGAGTATTGAACTCTCGGCCTAGCTACTTATGTGTCCCATATTAGTATTTTTGAACCATAGCCTATATTATTAGTCTGTGGTTTAGTGCACATCGGCTCTCCTGAGTGTACCGACTCTATGCACCAGAGGTCGACGTCACAATATATTTCCAACTTTGAAATAGCGAAATGATTATGTTAAGAACAAACCTACGGTCTTTTAAGAAATGTTTTGGGCCCAATAAAACTAGTTTAACCCCGCCGCAGGTTTGCACCTGTCCTAAGTCAGGAAATTCATTAAGCCTTTGTGTGTTTTGGTTGTTATCTAGTTAGTTTACTTTATGTCTATGGGAGTCTAGGATGATGTTTATTTCGCTGAACTTAATTACTCTTTATTTAGGGGCCGACTCCGACATGCCGTTGGGTGTGGGGTTTCCTCACCGTTCATTGATATCTTATGGTGGCTTTAAGTTGTTATTACTCCCCTTTGGGTCGTTGTCTCTTTGACACATTCCCCGTTTCCCTTCTTTTTCCTATTAGTTGTAAAATTTGAACTTCTTTTTTTCTATTTGTATGTAATGACTGAAAACTACTATTTTTATGTTTTTAAATTTTGATTGTGTAATATATTTGTATGTATTATGCCAGAAATATTCTAAAATTTGTTAATAAAAAATATTCTTTTCAATGTTGGTCAATTTGGAAATCGTCATCTTCATACCTTTTATTTAGCTAAGATTTTAGCGTTCATAGCAATGAGTAAGGCGCCATACACAGGAAGAATATAAAACACATTAGAGTGGGGCGCCCATTTTCGCCGCAGAAATAGCACTTTTTCTTCTCCACACAACTGGATATCACTGTCACTCTTAATTTTATATAAGTTTTAGCAAACACAGTCGTCGTATATAAGAAATTGTCATCGATATTCCAAAATTGTGTTCCAGAATTAAAGCTAAACATGCCAGGAAAAAGCACCTTTTTTCGAGCCATGGGGGACGCATTTTCGCCGTTTTTTAAAATTGCGTATTATGAAGAATAAATATGAATGTGAATCGGGTTAACAGCAAAAGAGGGATCACTGGATAGAGACACCTCTGGCACTTCTAAAGTAAGTTTATAATATTTTCAGAACTAAATAGCCAAATAAAAAAGTTTTGATTATTGCTCGATTTTAAATTATCAAATTTATTTCAATTTTCTTAAAGAATGGTTTCTTTATCTTCCAGTTTATCACTGTAGAGTAAAAATGTACACTCATTTCTCCATGGGTTCTACTTCTTCGTGGTATTCACGTTCATTTCAACCAAATTTTTAACCGTGACGTCATCGTTACTACGCAACAACATACCACGATAATATAAGCTACCAGTATTCCTCATCTCCAACTTCTTTATTGCATGATTTACAAATGCGCTCAGCTACATTAATGTTAAAAAATACCCCCCCCCCCCCCATTTTCAATTTCTAATTGATGTGCACCAACCCGAAATTTGTTGAGAATACTACGTAATCTGAATTCCTCAATATTCAAAGATTGCAAAGGTCAACCAAGTGGCAAAACTTTCACTGAATCAAAGTCAAGATTTACAGCCCACACCTACTTTTTATTTCCTTAAAAAGACTATACAGTGTATAAATATTTCTTTATTATTATCAAACAAAAAAAGTTACAATTGTATACAATGTGTCTTTTTAACGAGCGCAGATCCGTTTTAGAATGTAAGCTTGGGGTATAAACTTTGACCTTTGTTCAGTAAAAACTTGTGCCACTTGCTTGACCGTAGCAACATTTCTCAAAGCAAAACTTTTTTTATCCAAAATGTATATTTACAATTAATATGAACATCAAAAAATATAAAGACATATGATTTTGAACCTTTAATATATATATCTATATCAAAAGTTTTTAAAAAATTAAGTCAAGACTCAAGGACAATTCCGTGAAATAAAGAATTTATAAAATGAATTTTTATTATGAATTTCAGATAAACGGAATGGTTGAAAAATGTTTTTTGATGCATACATTCGACATTATATCAGTTTTTCTCTATCCGGATTAAGTAATTGTTGTAAATGGCAAAATGTGAAAACAGTTGCGTTTGTAGTGATGAAATTTTTAACTGCCAAATAGTCTCGTACTTTTTTCATATATATAGTTTTTACGTCCTGTGTTTTGTTACAACGGCAACCCGGCTATCAAAATTCTTCTCGTTCTTAAGATAGACACTAATATTTACATCAAGACAGACACTAATATTTACATCCATGAGATTTTGTTTTTACTAAAAAAATAACATAGAATGCACGGGAAAATATGGAAAGGCGATCTTTAACTCAATAGAAATGAATCTTTCATGCACGATTTTAATTGCGCAGCTCAACAGTGTCTATCTAAGGAGTATTAATGATTTACTGCATTAAAGTCAAAACCTCAATTTCGATATTGTTCAAAATAGGATTTTTTTTTTCCATGGACTCCGGCTCTTGACGACTCTGTTCGGAAATTTTGTTATTATGCCCATGCCCATTATATAGAACTGAACGTCTGTTGTACGATATAGGACTTTTAATAAAAGCATGGCTCCCTACTTCGGATTCGGCATTAAGATACATTAAAATAGTTCCAGTTATCACCCTGTTGTAGTGTTGGCCATACGGAGTTGTCTTCCTTTTAGTTCTTGGTTTTTAGCTCACCTGACCAAAGGCCATGTTTTTGCCATCACTCGTCGTCCGTCCGTCCGTTAACATTTTTCAAAAATCTTCTCCTCTGAAACTACTGGGCCAATGTTAATCAAACATGACCTGAATCATTACCAGGGTATGCACTTTCAAGTTTGTGATTTTTATGTCCGTAGACCAAACAACATTACCGCTGTTACTAAAAATAAAACAGGGGTAAATTGCTGTTTTCTGCAAATAACTCAAAAACCATTACAGATATCAAAAATCTGTCAGGAGTAAAAATGATCAGCATGATGAGATCTACCCACTGTGCAATTTTGAAGAAAATCTGAAAACCCATCTCTGAGTTATAGCCCTTTTCCGTAAATTTTCAAAATTTTAGCAGTTTTTATTTTTTATTACAAAAAGTGCAACAGATGGAGGTCAAGTGTAATTGCAAAAATGCTCAGCATATCAAGATCCACCCACCCTGAAATTTTGAAGAAAATCCATGAACCCTTTTAGGAGTTATTGCACTTTTTCGCAGAATTGTATACAATTTCGTACTTTTCGTCTTATTTCCAACACTATGGAAGATGAAGGTTAAGTGTAAAATGATGAAACATTTGCCATGCTGTGGCGACTTCAAAACTGGTGTTGAAAATAGTTTACCGCTATTTTCAAAACTTCTAAACTGATGTTAAAAAATAATCGTTGCCGCCATTTTCAAAAAAGGCGAGAAAATTCAACATTGTCCGATTTCAATGAAATTTGGTTTCCAAATAGGTATTGATGTTGCAACTTCAAAACAGATGTTAACATTTGTTCGTTGACCGCCATTTTCAAAATGGTCGCCAAAAAAGGCGGGAAAATTCAACATTGTCCAATTTCAATAAAATTTGGTTTCCAAATAGGTATTGATGTCGCAACTTTAAAACCGATGTTTAAAATTATTCGTTGACTGCCATTTTCAAAATGGCCACCAAAAAGGGCATCAAAATTCAACATTATCTGATTTAAATTAAAATTTATATCCAAGTGGATATTGTCACTACTTCAAAAAACCGGTGTTGAAAATTGTTGAATGCCATTTTCAAATGGCTGCCAAAAAGGCAGGAAAATTCAACGTGTCCGATTTCAGTGAAATTTGGTTTTCAAATAGGTATTGATGTCGCAACTTCAATACTTGTGTTGAAAATTGTTTGCTGACTGCCACTTTCAAAATAGTTGCCAAAAAAGCGGGAAATTTCAACATTGTCCTATTTCAATGACATTTTTTTTCCAAATAGATATTGATGTTGTGACTTCAAAACCGATGTTGAAAAATATTCGTTGACCGCCATTTACAAAATGACGTCTCGATTTCAAAACTGGTGTCGAAAGTGGTCCTTCGCAAGAGCGTTTTTTGTCCAAAAAAAAGCCCAACAAAAAATATAGTAAAACATGATCAGACTTTAAATACTGTTCAAGATATTGGTGGTGTTCGAGAGACTGAAGATCAACTGTATAACTTACAATGTTACAACGATTGTGGCAACTGAAAGCCAGGTGAGCGATACAGGGTCCTGGGAGATTCTAATAATCATTACATATGTAAATTTTTTTTTTTTCTTTTTTAATGTTTCAGGGCCCATTTATCACGGCAGTGAACAATACGGGACTTTCGAGATTGGAACTTCCGTGTAATTGAAGGCGGAAACTTTCTCCTAAAATAGCAGTTAGACGAAAAACTGGATTCCTGATCTATTGAAATAATTATGTACCACCATTTAAAACAAATTATTTATTGAAGTGTATTAATAATTTGTTCTACATGACAATTATTTAACTAAATTTTAATTGACGAAAAACAATGAACCTGAAGTGCTACAAACTGATTAAATATAGATCACCCCTTGCTCAAGGTGATAAGTGATTTCCTCTCAAGGTATTGATGTATTGATTTTTTTCGTATATAATAATAGATTTGTTACCATAAATTATATTTTTGAAGTAAGGTTTAGACAATTGGAAACGAAACATGTGAAATTTTGAAATAGACTTGAAATATCTCCTTTACCATTCCACATCTTACAAAGTAATGATCTTTCTGATTCCCCCTTCATTTGTTTAGCGTTTATTTCTGCTAAAAATCTATGGCCTTCATCACTTGTTACAAAAGAGTAACCATGTTTTTCATTTTGATTACGATGTATTCCTATTGTAGTATAGATTTTCCACGGCTAATTTTTTTAGCCTGATTTCTATTCAAAGCTCAGAACAATAGGTTTAATTATTTTGTCAAAAGCTGTTGATTTCCTGCCCCCAGGATAAAATACAGCAAATATGTAGGAATTCAGAATCGTAGAAAATGATGATTCAATGCAATTAATCATTGCGTTTGACCCACATATACATCCTGTCGATGTCGATAGTGCATAAAACAAAAGATGTTTGTTGCCTGTTCAAATATATTCAACCATTTTAATGTATCTTCTAACAATACTTTAGAAGGTATGTTTTACTTCTCGACCAATCAGAATGCTGCATTTCCAATCTCTAAAGTGTTAAGAATCTGTCTACTGACCATCTTAATAACTTGCTTAATACAAGTCAGAACAATAGAGTAGACAGACACTTAACACATTAGAGATTAGAAATGCATCATTCTGATTAGTCGCGGATCATTTGCTAAATAAATAAACGGAATGTTGTGATAAAATATCCATCATAAAATTTTATTGCTTACAAAATTTAATTCCACGAGATAATTTCAATTTTCACAATGAAGCTGTAATTTTGTTTCACATTTCCATTCCTTCACTTTATATTTTCAATTTTTATGATGAAACTTATTTTTTTCCAAATTTCAATTTTCACTTTTTCACTTTTCACAACACAACTGTATATTTTCCATCCAGTGATCACAATTTGATATATTAATTCGGAAACAATCAATTACTACGACGTTTTTTCGATTTATATACCATACCCGGAATAATCATATTGAATATTATATTCTCAGAATATTTATCTGTGATATTCTCCACAGTAAATTTGACCCGTTCACATCGAATGTTTTTGTTAAAATAAAACAAATTTTCAGTATCATTTTGACAAAAGTTTGATGAGCAATAAATTACACCCACTGTCTTCTTCCTGTATCTTTGCTGATTAACAGATATTGACCGTATAGTCTTTGATTTGTAAAGATCATAAAGTAACACCTTGTCACATAAAAGGGAGTCTCGAGTAAAACATACCTTCTAAGTGGGTTAGAAGGTTACTAAATAAGAAGTCTCGCTTGTCGGCTCGACTTCTTAATTGTTAAGAAAAATTTAGTAACCTTCTAACCCTTACTTCCCAATCCATTATCGTTTTGTAAGCAGATTTGTACAAAAAAAAAGTCATCATTTTGGAATGTCGGAAAGCCATCAAGCGAAACTTTCTCCTTTTCTACACCCCTCTGTGCAAGACAAAAAAATCTTGCATTGCAAAATCAGTGGATTCCCCTGTCCAAGGTGGGAGAATATGCAAATATTACCTACATTTTGATTATGATTTTTAAGTCATGTTTACATACCCATTATCATTCTTGTGGCCAGACTTAGGTAGACTCTGATTGAAGACCCTCAGGCGACATCAAGATGTAGACAGGAATTAAAACCCCGGCCTTTTATTCTTTTAATGAAAATTTATTCCTGATATAGCCAGAGAAGTTTAATTGCACAGTTGCATAGGTTTTTTTCCCCGCCGCAACGCGGAGCGGGGCCATGGAAATGCCGGGTGTCCGTCCGTCCGTCACTTTCTGGTAAGCGCTCTCATACCTACAAATTTTAACGAATTTCATGAAATTTATACCAAATGTTTTTATCACTAATACCTTGATCAAGTTCGAAAATCAGCCTTAGTCTATACTTTATGTCGGAGTTATGGGACTTTGACCGAAATCGCGACTCTGTTTTATCCAAAAATTGATCTTGTAAGCGCTCTCATGGCTACAAATTTTGACGGATTCTCATGAAATTTACACCAAATGTTTATACTATTAATACCTTGGTCGAGACTTTTTGACGGAGTTATGGGACTTTGACCAAAATCCGTTTTAGCCAAAAAATTGACCTTTTAAGCGCTCTCATGCCTACAAATTTGACGGATTCTCATGAAATTTATATCAAATGTTTATACCACTAATACCTTTGTCAAGTTCGAAAATCAGCCTCGGTCGATGCTTTTTGACGCAGTTATGGGACTTTGTGGAAAATAACGACTCTGTTTTATCCAAAAATTTTCCTTGTAAGCGCTCTTATGCCTACAGATTTTAACGGATTTTCATGATATTTATACTAAATGTTTATACTACTCATACCTTGGTCGAGTTCGGAGATCACTTTCGGTCCAGACCTTTTGACGGAGTTATTAGACTTTGACCAAAATAACAACACCGTTTTAGCAAAAAATGATCTTGTAAGCGCTCTCATGACAACAAATTTTGACAGATTTTCATGAAATTTATACCAAATGTTAATACCCCAGTTTAATACTTTGGTCAAGTTGGAACATCTGCCATGGTCGATCCTTTTTGTATGCCCACATATTTAATTTTGGAACTGCCCTGAATGTTTGAAAATATTGCAATTTCATATACAGTATACTAGTATATTGCATGAATGGCGGGGGACCCAGGAATTCTATTCTTGTTTCTACTTGAATTGTGTTACTGCTTCTCGTGTTGATATAGCTGAAATATTGTTTACAGGGCGTTAAACTCTAAATTACTCAATCTATTTTGCACAATTTTCTCTCGCAGTCAATTATTGAAAAATAACAAAGAAGAACAAACTTCTGTCTAAAAAGTCCATTAGTCAATTTTTATTGATTGAATATTGTTTAACGTCTACTGAGCAATATTTCAGCTATATCGAGACGAGAACAAGTTTGTTAATAAATAATCACCCTGGGGTTTGGAAAGGGTCATGGGACGGGGAATTCTGACTGCCACTGGAAAAGTAGGGTGAAATCGAAAGAGGCGGGGAATTTAGCCTTGTAGCCGATCACCTACGGACCACTCCAAAAGAGCTTGCTACAAAGGTTCTTTAACTTGCAGGAAGCGTGGCATTTCTTCCAACACGTGGACCCGAGTTTACATCCCATCCGAAAGATGGGTTGTGTATTTATTTATCCCGCACAACCACAGAATGGGTTTATATCCCGGGGTTCTCTCGGGGTCAGCCCCGTGTAGGAGGGGTCATACCCTGGGGGAGGAGGGCATCAATTTTGAAAGATATTCAGGTTGAATACAAATATATAGAGAGAGAGAAAAACGTTTTACTGAAATCTTACAAAAACTGGATAGACTTGAAATATCTCCTTAACCATTCCACATTTTGCATAGTAATGATCTTTCTGATTCCCTCTTCATTATTAGCGTTTAATGATGCTAAAAATCTGTGGCCTTCGTCACTTATTACTAAAGCATAATGTTTTCATTTTGATGACGATGACGATGTATTCCTATCGTGGTTTAGTTTTCCATTGCTAAAATATGTTTGTTGCCTATTCAAATATAACCAACGTTTGCAGTATGTCCTCTACAACAATAGTTTCCCAATCCATTATCGTTTTGTAAGCAGATTTGTACAAAGCAAAAATGTCATCATTTCGGAATTTTTTGGAAAGCCATTTGAATGCGGTTTACAATCGCTGTGGCGACTATAGACCCATTTACATGCTCAAGATTTACACCAGTATGTAAATTTAAACGTGTGTAAAACTATTTTTGCTATGCATTTACTTGCATTTAATCCGAGGTGAGTATTTTTATTTAAAAAGCTAATTACAAGAAGTGGAAAGGGCCGAAAAATATATAGAAATTTAAAAGTTTTCGTAAGATCTTAAAAATTGGTAGAATGATACAAAAATATAAAGATTAATTGTATCTTCTATGTTTTCAATCACAGTCCAACTTCCCCTATAACAAGCCAAAAACGCAAAATCAGAAGAAAACTGTCAGAGAAGTATGAATTTTATAGAAATAACAGTTCAGCGTGTGTGCATCAATTTTATTGTTTTTTTTTATCGAGCTGCAAAGTCTTTTTCTTCCGTTTTATAGACAGCTACACTATGTTGCACAGTGGGCATTTTTTGGTTTGCATTTACATGCTCAAAATGCATACCGTGTAAATTTACACATGTGCAAAATACACATTTTACACTTGCCCCTGACCTCGTGCAAATTTACACCCTTTGTTAAGTTTACACACGTATGCAGTTGCGTTTACATGCATTAATTGCACATGTGCATGTAAAAGGGGTTTATGACGTTATTATTTTTGCAACTGTATCGACACAAAATGAGTACCATGACGTCGGAAAAAAAACCAAACTTTAAGGAAACATAAAAAAAATGAAGAGAGAGAGTTTATTTACAAGAAAGCACCAAAGATGTCGTTTTGTCTTTTGGTGTTGTCATCCATGGAAAATTGTTTAGCCTATATAAGAGTTAATGGTCTTATTCCAAATAAAGTTAGCTGTACGCTGTGTAAAATTGAAATGAGTTTGATAAAAAGAAACAAAGTTTGAGATGGAAAAATATGGAGGTGCAAGGAATGTTTGAAAACAGAAGGTATCAGGAAATGGACAATATTTCAGGTAAATTTATTTTGTTGGCTCTATAAGAAATTGTTAAAAGATCGTCAGTCATCTGTCAAATAGGTCAACAGGCATTATGAAAAGTAATAAGACCATCGATCGAGTTTAGCTGAACATTTGATCAATCCAATTACAACTTGACAAATATTCTGGTTTGTTGCGTGTGTAACCTTTTTAGCTCACCTGACTAATACCAGGGTGAGCTTTTTCCATCACTTTTCGTCCGTCCGGCGTAAACTTTTCATTCAAAGATCTTCTCTAAAACTACTGGGCCAATTGTAACCACACTTGGCCACATTAGTCCTTGGGTGGTCCCCTGCGAAAAAGTTGTTTTTCAGATCCGCGCTATATCCAAGATGGCCGCCAGCAGGGATCCTAGTTTTAACATTTGACACTATGGGAAAACACTTTCAAAGATCTTCTCTGCAATTGCTTGGCCAATTGAAACCAAACTTGGCTACAATAGTCCTTAGATGGTCTTTTGCAGAAAAGTAGTTTTTAAGATCCGGGGGGATCATAGAATTCACATTGGACCCGATGGGAAAACACATTAAAATTACCTGAAATTACCTGGCCAATAGTAAAAACGTACTTTGTCACACAATGGGCCATAGTTGTTCCCGTTTGAAAAATTTGCCTGGCTTGTCTGCATCGCATTCAAGATGGCCTAATTGGAGAACAGAATTCAACTTGAGAGCTATCGGAAAGCATTTAATCTAAAAATATTTAGTCAATTGGAACAAAAATTAGACTTAATGGTCAAGAAAGGTGACAGTAGAATTGCACCCTCATCCAAAATAGCGTCCACTCTGGAACATAGTTTAACTTAGGATAATATAACATCAATGTCTATTAACAAATTTGAAAATAGTACCCTTAGAATATTGGGATTATTTTAACTGCATATGTCAGCCGTGGCCCAGATGAGCGATACAGGCTCTTGAGAGCCTCTTGTTTTATAACTGTTTTATAGGAGTTGATTTGTTCATTTGAGATACGCATTTTTAGCCGAGTTGCAACGAATGTGAACTCGGCTATTGGTTTGGTGTTGCGGGCGGGCGGGAGTCAAACATTGGTTTCCGGATGATAACTCAAAAAGTTTACATCCAATTGAAATGAAACTTGGATATNTTGTTGGGTACCAGGAGGGGAGGAACCCTTTTGATTTTGGAGAAAGTAGGTCAAGGTCACGGTGACCGAAAATAGACTGAAAATTTGAGAAAAATTTGGTTTCCGGATGATGACTCAAAAAGTTTACATTCAATTGAAATGAAACTTGGATATGTTGTTGGGTACTAGGAGGGGAAGAACTCTATTGATTTTGGAGAAAGAAGGTCAAAGATCAAGGTCACGGTTACTGAAAATTTGAGAAAAAAATTGGTATCCGGATGATAACTCAAAAAGTTTACATCCAATTGAAATGAAACTTTGATATGTTGTTGGGTACCAGGAAGGAGGAACCCTGTTAATTTTGGAGAAAGTAGGTCAAAGGTCAAGGTCACACTGACTGAAAATAGACTGAAAATTTGAGAAAAATTTGGTTTCCGGATGATAACTCAAAACGTTTACATCCTATTGAAATGAAACTTGGATATATTGTTGGGTACTAGGAGGGAAGGACCCTATTGATTTTGGAGGAAGTAGGTCCAAGGTCACGGTGACCAAAATTAGACTAAAAATTTTAGGAAAATTAGGTTTCCGGATGATAATTCAAAAAGTTTACATCTAATATAAATGAAACTTGGATATGTTGTTGGATACCAGGAAGTGAGGAACCGTATTGATTTTGGAGAAAGTAGGTCAAAGGTCAAGGTCAAAGTTACCAAAAATAGACTAAAAATGTCAGAAAAATTTGGTTTCTGGATGATAACTAAAAAAGTCTACATCCATTTGAAATGAAACTTGGATATATTGTTCGATACCAGGAGGGGAGGAACCCTATTGATTTTGGAGGAAGTAGGTCAAAGGTCAAGGTCAGTGAAGGTCACAGTGACTGAAAACAGATTTATATATTGAAATGTCGAGACATGAAACTAGAAAATAGACCTTCTTGAATTCTTAGAATTTTGGATATTAGGTAGGAAAGAAAATAAATAGACAATTTTAGAAATATTTGGGTCTTCACTTTAACTTGGTCACATAATATTTGAAGTTGCAACTCGGCTTGTGCACCCTGGTGCCATTTAGATTTTTCGTTATATATATATATATATATATATATATATATATATATTCTATTTTTAAAAGGCGTTGCTATATGTATTACAAATGCTTGGATTAAGGTAAGCATGGGGCGAGTGTTATGGAATATTCAAGGACAATGAATCATTGATGCACAGTGCAATGCTTATTTGAAGGGCCCATTATAATTCTGTTCTGACCAAACATTTATAAAACAGTCGAATAAACTAATAAACTAAGCCTATTACCGCTTCTCCTGGGAAGCGGCTTTAACTTTGGTCAAACTTCCTGTTGGATCGTTAAGTTTCGGGTCAACTCGTACACGGTGCTATGCTGATATGACGCTAGTGTGTGCTTTGTAATCGTCATGCAGAAAAACGTTTCAGCGATTCACAACAAATACAAAAAACCGATCTGCGATTCCGTCATGGTAACTAATTACAATTATGACAATTTATTCATGTTTCTTATGTATTGATGATTTAAATCTTCAGTCCTAACAGTTTACTCACAAGTAGTATCAATTAAAAAAAGAGATGCAGTGCATTTGTGACAGCGAGCTTTTCTGCTCTTTAAGTATGTTTTTGACATTTCACATTATTTCTGAAATAGTATGGACTTTAAATATTTTTATGTTCATAGAATTGAATTGAATGTTTAATTTCAAATATTTCGTATAAACTTTGAAGGAATATTAAAAGATTGACTATGAATTTGAAAAATCCCCTTTCGTAATTAGCAATGAAAATTTTATACATTATTATTTATTTCATACCACCATGCTAAGCATTGATGTATTAGCCATCTTCATATTGCAGTATTACTAGATATTAGATAGAAGTCGTGCAGCCTATTTCTTGGCAATGTTTTCAGATTTATAGGGTCTATATGTATATATAGACAATGTTTTTAACTAAAAAAATTAAAAGCTGGAAAGCGGCAAGCTTTTTTTATACTTGTCTATGTATATATACGGTCAAGTTGTGAATAGATATATAAGTCTAAAAAAGACACTATCTCAGCATCTCTTACTGTTACTTTATTTCTACATAAATCTCCTCAAATATATGAACAAGAACTTTATTTTAAAAAATAATGAAACAGCTCTGCTTACCCTTATTTCAATTAAAAGAAACATGAGAGATTATCACAGCGGTGAACATATCACACAGCTATTCCAAGGTTTCAGAGAATCACGTTTAGGCAAGATTGTTGATGGAAATAAAAATAAAATGTAAACTTCTAAAAAAAAAAAACATCTCATGAAGGGGTTTCACGATCTCACATCTTTCATGCAACTACTCGAACAGTAATTACTCAAATACTCCCAGATATTTACTAACTTTCACACAGCATAAAATTTTTGAAAAACGTGATTTCAACGTACGACCAAAAATTAAAATATATATGGATATTCATGGATTAGAGTCGGATCTGTTCAAATCGATAGGGATATAAGCAGAATTATAGGTTTTCATCAAAACGTTTTAAATATGATCGAATTTCCATAAAATTTTTAACAGTCCATCCATTCATTCTTCTTTATAAACTGTTCATTTGTTATTTTCTTTTCTACATAAATAAAGATTAATCTTGACAACAACATTTCAAAGGTCTGCATTTTATGTAATCATGGTCGACATTTGTCATGGAGGCTGGCGTCATTAGAACAAAATTTATAATTTCACATTATGCTGAAATACCCTACTTACAATGATACTGTTTCGGTCATTTACATAAGCTTTCCCTTGGCAACAAATTAATAAAGCTAATTATATCAACTGGAATGGAATTAAATAATAAAAAAACAATGAAATAAAGTCAGTATTGTTAGGTCTGCGATATCTTAATTCTTTAGTGTGGTTCATCTAGATTTTCGTCCGGGCACATAGTTGTATTGATGTCATTAGCATGTGATGTATACACACGAAGATAGTTGTTTTGATATCATTGGCATGTGGTTGTACCAACAAAGGATATATATATCGATAAAAACAGTTCATTCATTGTTTCTGAAACAATTGATTCTTCTCCGCCATTTCTATTTTCTTGACTCAATCTTTTTAACTGCACTATATTTTCCTTCTGCTATTGATTTGATCAGAGTGAGGACTCGTCTTTGACCAAATCAACTATCCGTCCAATTTAAGAAAAAAAATCAAATTAATATCAGTCCAAAACCTTAAAAATTGCTAAAGCTATTCAATTTTTTTTTTAAATCTTGAAAAGGGGAAATAAAACCCCGTCCATTCGACTCCATTAGACGTTGAGGTAGGGTGACGTGGGAATGCTTCTTCACGGACTGATGAAATGACCGTTCAAATGGTTTAATCATTGTTGGAATCGGAATTTGCTCTTCTCTACACATGGTGAAACTGACATTCGTACAGTCACGTAGTAAATTGTTGGCATCGGCGTATTTTTGTAAGGGTAATTTCGAGGATTTTAAAGTGGTTCAAGTTACAGAGAACGATGTAGGCGTCAGCGTGTTTTTCAACTGATATATCAAATATTTAACCCCTGAGGATTTAAGGCTTTCACTTATGATTTCTGTGGAAAGTTGGCACAGGGAGACATTTACATCAGAGTAAGGGAATCCATCAAAGGACATATTAAAAGGCATAACTTGATTGATCTGCTAAATTTTGTTGACTTCTTGGACAGCAAATGGGAGGGTAAGACAAGATACGTCAGATTCGGCAACGATTTCTTCTGACTTATCAAATCCAAAATCAGCCAATCTTTCAGATCCGTTTCTGATGAGTCGTTGGTCCACGCTGATATATCAAGGATTTTTTTTTGCATTTTTCAAAAAATTATTTGAGCGTGCTGAGACACTAGTCAAGATAGGAATAAATGTCATATTTCATGTTGTCAAATATCTGTTTCTATATTACTATACTGCGCGATATGTTGACTTAGACAAGACAAAGGGGAACAAGAAGTGACAGCAATTACAGTGAAATGAACAAGATTAGACAACTAAACTTGACACTCAGTTCAGTTTGTGATAAGGTAACAGTAATTGATTTTAAGCACTCAACATGATGAAGGGGGAGATAATCCACTAAAATATCGAACAAATCCTCACATATCAAATTCTACACAAAATTAAGGGGACGAAGGGGAATGAAACCATTCTTTTATTCTAGTCATAGTATATTGGATGCACGGCTTCTTTACGGTGTTTTATTGAACTAATAAATAAGAAAGGACTAATACTCCAGTAATTATTGTTAAATGCACATTCCACGACACTCGAGAATTGGGATAGCAGGATGGCATTATCACAGACTCTCATACAAGAACAGGAGCTGCCTAGCAATTAAGTGGTCTCTTATTTTGACAGTGCTAGAGGAACTAATATTTCACAAGACAATTTATGGAACCAAGCCAGAATAGTCATTGCCAGCCAATCAGGGTGGTCACTTTTATGTTAAAGAATGAAGATGATAATGTGAGCAAATATTATAGTTTCAAATAATTCATAAAAATTTTAGAACAGAATTTACCCTGTTATTCTAATTTATGTTCTATATATATTTAATTTACTCCATTATTCAAGGTTAAATTCTGTATATTTCTTTAAAAAAAAGGGGGGGGGCACTTTTCTTTACTAACTTTAATTTAAGTATCGTAAACTAACACATTTTTGTTCACCAGCACTCTTGCTAACTCATTATATAATATCTATATCATTAGAATGTTTCTTAAAATACTAGATTCTGTAGACTACAGAAATCCAGAAATTATTTATTTGCTTACTTTCAATCAATCCCTAATTTAAAACAGAACAATATCACTCCACTAAAGCAACTTAATGTATCTTTACTATAAATCCTGATTATTCCAAATGTCCTTTCCCTATAAAATCCTTACTCCTATTAAATAAATATGTGGTAGGGTTTGTGATCGAGAATAGCATGAACTTTATAATATTAACATAGCAAATGGATCCTCCAGATAAATGCCAAAAACTATCTGACTTACTGATACATTAAGTAGATGATGAACATTGATTCGGGATAGTAACTAAACAAACATAGCCAAGAAAAAATCGGGAAAATTTAAATGAATAAAAATTGGCAACTGAACCAAGACTTCTTTGCTCCGGTTGATACACCAAAAACTTTATACGAACAACTTCAAGATTTGAAATATAGACAAGACTAAGAAAACAGTCTGTTGGTAAGATTTGTAAATTGATTCTTACATATTTGGTACATGTTCATCACATTTGGACACTAACCAAATCTTAACTAGAAAACTGGATAAAATCAAACAGAAAAACTGGGTAAAACCACTAGTTAAACTGGCAAAGTAACGGTCTGGCAACCAAAACGGATGCAAGTGTCAGATGCTAAAATCCCTGAGGGAATCATTTATAAATGACTCAGTCCGAATGACTTATCAGAATTCGGGATTAACCTATCAACGATTGGGGTTTCGAGGAATCTAGAATAGTTTGTCAAATAACTAAATACCAAATTGTCCAAAAAATAATCCCCGAGAAAGCGATTAACAATTTAATTAACTAAGTATATTTCTATAACAAGCAAAGTATATTCATACGTGATAAAAATCGTTTCTACTGGCTAATACATCGAGCTTCGAAATGATCTAAACTTTGACCGTACAGGTCACACTCATCTGTGAACTTATTTGCATAACACAACAACATGTCGAGGAGTGACAAATTTTCATAAACAAGCGTTAAATAACGCAGTTAAAGTAGTTGAACAAATATGTCCAAACATAAAATAAATTGCCTAAGTTGTGGCCTTGAAGGCCGTTCATGTCATAGTAAGCGTGGTGGGCAGAAATTAAAATTTTAGATCTTTACATTTTACTTGCGAGTCTTCTTCTCGTAGTGTAAAACTGAATATTTATATCCTCTTTTATCATTGACCAAAAAATGGGATCAAATATTGTATATTTAAGGCCTATGGCTAAAGGTAGCAGTAGAGTAAATCTACCTCTGCCAAAAGATGAAAAATCAGAAGCCAGATGACTTAAAGCATGAAAATGCCTACTCCATCATGTAAATTTTGGTGCGTAATACGATGAATGGCGTAATTTCTCGCACTATTTTTTGGAGAAAGACTCGAAATTTTACGTAGATAAATAAATGACCAAGACTTGCTGGGTATAAAGGAAATTTTCTTGTTTTGTCTTCAATTCATAATGCTGGATATTTCCCAAAACATTTGGAGGATATTAAGCCAAATTAGAGCAGATCAATTTTTTTTGACAATTTGCATGATTATCACTGAAACAGGGAACAATATTTTGAACAGCTCATTGTATCTTTGATGGAAAATTATGATCTGTACTATTTTTGTGGTTACTAGTTCTAATCGGAATTTCATTCTGATGCATGATGCCAATGTTTGTCGAAAGACGTCTCTGTTGTAACGTGAAGGACATTTGAGAAGTTGATATTTTCTAATAGTTCTATAAAGTCCGCATTCGATGTACATCAATGATACTACGGATGGCTTTACCCGAAGAGGCCAAAAATTCTCCCTACTACATTTTGATATTTAGCACTGGAATCATTGGTAGTAGAAATAACTCCTGCTTTTCTTCAATTTATTTTTCGTTTTACAATTGGTTTCAGTGTTTCAACATTTAATTTTGCTGTTAATTTCAGCCTTTGGTCTATTCAATGATAAGAAAATTGATTGTGTTTCTGTCATCAAACCTGTCGCGACTCTGTTGTTTTTAGCTGCATCAGTTTCAACATTAATTTCTAACCCTCCCCAAAACTTTTTGAAACAAATGTTCGATTTTGCGCCTGTGTTTTTTGTTCAATTCAATGACTGTATCACATTCTTTGTTCATTAAACTATTCTTAAGTTGGACTTTTGTCATTTTATATTTAAGCATCCGAATAACAGCTGTTTATCACCTGCACCCATTTTTGCTTTTGGTACTGCAATTGTCAGACATTCCTTTAGTGTTCATGCAGGTGGTCATCATCCACAGTTTTGACATTCTATATATAATTTTTGATATTTTGTTTCGTTTTTACAATTTCAGTATTCGGCATGAACAGTAAAAATTAGACCATGCCTTTTCCTTAACATAGAGTGTATCAGAAGGTTTTGTACAGTTGTGCTCCATGAAGACTACAGGATACTAAATTTGAAGTAACAGCAAATCACCCATTATGTTTTCCATTGCTTGTACATTGTCTTGGTACTAACTAAATTATACAGCGCATGTGAATTATCAGTTATAATTTCCGTTGATTGTACAGTGTCCAAGTACTATAATAGTAGTCAATTTTTTTTGGCAGGTCGCAGTTTAGTAGGAAGTGTACCTGGTGGTCTACCGTAAGCGCGCAGTGCAGCATTATGTATGCCTTCGGCAATGTATTCATTTATTACTTTATTTGCTGTCTGTGTTACCCGACTTTGGCGAGTACCGATAGCTCCTTTTTTCCGAGGAATGTTTCCAGTTTTGAATGACGTCATGCATTTTTTTCCTTTGCTCTTTGTTTTGTAAGGAATTTTGCTATTTTTGCCGTGTTTATATTCTACATATATTATTAGAGCTATTATGAAGTCATGATACGTTGCCATGATGCAAACTATTGTAAAGAACAAACTATACGTTAAATTGAGGAATAATTGATAACTTCATAAATTTAGAATGTATTCAACATTTTTAGGAGTCCAAGAGATAATGGGTTAAAATATGATGGTGATCTTCCTATGACCATTTGCTAACGAGACAGTCAAATGCTTGAGATGCTTACTAAAACTATAACCTGGGGGTTGTTTAGTAGCGTTCAAATCCAAATTTAATATTTCGTCTTGTATAACACGAGCAGCCGTCATGGATCCTCTTTCTTGCCGGTAACAGAAGTATCTGCCCGAACAAAAGGTGATGAACCCATAAGTATTACCAGAATAGCCAGTATCTGGAATAATACTTATCGTGTTTGCGTGTGGGCTCCACGCTTAGGTAGCAGGCATTAGCCATCCTTCCTGTCTGTGACAGAAATATCTACCCAATCTCACGTTGACAGTCCTGGGTATAATAACTTCAGGAAACAAGTTTTTTTTTAAATATTATTCTTTTCCTCTAATTTGTGTGTTTACTCAGAAGCTGACATTGAACATAATGGGCCTACATCGTTATATCTTATTAATCTGTTTCAAGTGTCTTGTTTTGATGGATTTTGCTAAGTCTCATTTTGAGCAGAGACTTCAGTCAGGTAAACACACTTCACAGGACAAATAATTTATTTCCATAAACTTCTCTTAATTATAAAATTTATCCTTCGGTTGGCTGGTCATATAATAATATATCGTTAGATATAGTTCGAACTTGAAATTTTGTGTTGGACTATCCAAATAAAAATTACTTGTAATCTTCTGAAAATATAGTAAAATCAAAGCACAAATCATCAAAATATCCCTAAGCAGCAATACATTGGTTGATGTGAAGGGAAACAGTTCTTGGAATTTCATCTTCTAGGTAAAAAAGAAACCTGGCGACATAGGGGCAATGTTGGATTACTTCCCTTTCGTAGAACTGGATATAATTTAAAGTCCCATTATTGTTGTATTGAAAATAATTAAAATATATTCTGTACCTTTTCTGGTTGTAGCAATACAGCAAAATGTTTTTGAACAACAACTTCTGAATTCATGAAACGTCGTTGTGTTTCAAAGTGATCCGCCATTGGAACTGTCTCGGCCATTTCTGACGACGGTTTTCCTTATGCAGGGAAATTAAAATCATTAAAGAAGTACGAGCCGGATATTTGGCTCGGTTTACGTTAATAACACGGTGTTATAAAAAGTTGACTTGCTCGGATTTTGCCCTTTCCTAAACATGGCTTAAGCGAAAAGACCTCGCTATTTGATTAAGGTAGCATATATTTAACGTTTTTAACGATTATCCATTCTTGTCTTTAGCGTATGAACACAAAAGTTGTGGATAAAACGAGAAAGTTAGCGATTGATCGGCCAATTTTTGTGGGAGCTATGCCCCTCTCTGACTTAGAATTTTGCAAAATTAAGTTTGTAGGCGCCAATTCTGCTACATCTTTCATCGGATTCCAACTAAACTTGACAGAATTGATGACCATCATGCTTAGTTTTGCATATCGCTTCGTCGGATCGATGGGCCTTTTTTTCAGAGTTAAACCCCCTTTTGACTCAAATTTTGCTTAATTAAGTTGTGGACGCTAATCCTCTAACAGCTTTCATAGGAGTTCAACCAACTTTTACGGGATTGCTGACAATCATGATTACTTTTGTTCTATCTCTCAAGGAACAGTACGTACGGGGGGAGACACACTTCAAGTTTCAATATTAACTTCATTGGTTCGAGTTTCCTCATCAATCAATTTGGATGATTTTTTTTTTTTTTTTTTTGATGATGACTTTGTAGACAAAAGTTTCAATACAGGGAATAGACGGCTGGATTTGGTGGCGTAATGGGTTCTCTAGGTGCTATAATTAGCTTTCTACAAGTATTTTCTTTGGTAGGAATTAATACATTGTCAATAGCGACTCTGATATTTTCCTTCACAGATTCATCAAGAACAACATTATTGTTATAATCTTGAGACTTAATATTCTTCTCAAAACTCTGCTCAGAATTAGTATAATACAATTTTCCTATTTACTGGTAATTATTTGAAGGGTTTACATGAAACTCCAGAAGTAGATGTTATAGAAGGTACAGCCCTACTTTCTCCCATGGCAATGGTAGTAAACATTTGTTTCATTTCTTTCTTATAGTGCTTATGTTTCATAGCTTCAGTTTGGCCAAATTGACGAGTTCGTCTATCTATAAGTTTCAAACTTTTACCCCCGTTTCTCCTGTACTGCACCCATGTGTCTTTAGTCCTTTCTAGGGAACACCATTATGCATTTTGGGCACTGGAACCAAACCCACTTTGCTGTTCTAGCATATGTCTGTTCAAGAGAAAACTCTGTTATACTACTTAAAATTATGGCAGAATCCACATTTGTACAGAGTATCTGAAATTTTACGAAACAGAAAATAAAACCGTGTTCATTCTAGATTTTATATAATTTTTCTGTTTAATAGTAAGATGATTCTTTATAAGACAACTTCATCCAAATTTGTGACATACTCTCTACCTAAATTTTTAATCTATCAAGTTGAGCGACCTTTGATAGTTCCTTTTTCGGAAGTCTGTATATCACACCATTGATCCTTTGAAGGACGGTAAAAGGACCCATTGTAATTTGGGGCAAAGACCCTTCTTCCGTGGTAGATTGTATAGCCAAACAATTTCATTTGGTTTATAAATGATTAACTTAGAATCCTTATCATAGGTTTTTTCATGTTATAAGTAAAGATTTTAATCTTGTCCCCTTCAAATTCATGGATTTTATCGCTTTTATTAGCCAAGTCATAAGCATAATCAATGTCATGAATTGGAGCTTAAACTCCCATAGCCATATCAATGGGCAAAATAATTTTCCTGCCAAATACCATTTCGGTCGGGGATTACTGTACTTTCTTGCACTGAAGTATTGTACGGCATCATCAGTAAAGAATTTTTTTTTTTTGGGTGGGGGGGGGTCTGTATATGTAAAAGATGCAAGCATATTTTCAATAGTTATGTAAGCTCTCTCAATCATACCATTACATGGTGTTTTCCTTGTTTTATTGATTCGTAAAATCTGACACATCTCTTTAAACACATCAGATTCAAAATTTAAACCTTTATTTCAATGGATTTCCATGAGAAATCTCATAATAAATTTAAACCTTTCATTTTCTTCTTTGCTACGGTAGTATATTCTTGATCACGACTTGGTATTACATCAACCCAAATGAAAATGTCCCCAATACTAAGCAAAGGTCCCAATATATCTTTTCCTTTTCTTTCCAGATGAGCTCAAACATTGGATTGTTGAAGTGGAGCTTTAGGTTTTCTGATTGAAGATTCTCTGGCTGCACACACTTTAAAACTGTTATACCATTGCTCTACATCTAATCTCTGTACCATGAAAATCTCTCTCCCACATTCGATAAAGTTTTCTTTATTCCTATGTGACCCCCAGTTACTTTTACTATCAAATACAACTGGCAAATATGGGCTCGAGTTTGTGCTAGTGACTGATTCACTGACAACATGTAATATTTGATGGTGGAACCTGAACTTGAGCCTTTTCAACTATTGAACAACCAGCAAATTCTACTGCAACACGCATGTCAAGCTGATACAACCTTGCCTGTTGGACTGGTGGCCTGACATTAGAGGCGGATACAGGTCGCACCAGTAGATGTTGCACACTGCAACAAGACTAGGATGGTCTTAAATCACTGGTGGTCATAGCTTGTTGTAAGCCAGGGGATGGATTTCTGGTTCCACTATTCAGAGTGATGTCTCCAGTACTTACAGATGCCCTGTCACGGCTTTTCCAATACTTCCGGGACTTTCCTCAAGGAAGCATAGTCAAGGTTGCCTAGCGAACTGTTGAAATGCTTCTCCTGCGAAAGATCTACGGGAAACTTGCTCAGCCGTCTTAATGTCTGCTGGTGTTTATAAAAAAAACTCGTTCAGATCTGTGGACTTCAGCATACATAGCGCACACCAATACGGAGTCTGGTCATTTGATGTGTGTTCCTTCCAGTTATGATTCACCATACGACCTTTTTCTGCGATGTATAACTTTAAAGGTAGACATCTCATACAATTGTAGGCGGAACCACGACGAGAACAATTCAATTTAAAAGCAATATTTGTATGCAAAACAGGCTAAATCGAGTCCCTAGTTACTGAAACAGGGTAATAAGCTCCAACCACCGATGTATTGTTACATTCGGATATAAACTAACCATAGTTAAAACAAGAACCTACTAATACTGAGACAACTAACAAGTTGCTCAGAATTCACAGTAACCTCGGTATTTTGTTATCAGAAAATATCCTTACTGGTATTTACATTAATTCAAAATCCGCATGCGCAGTTATCCATACAACATATCAAAGATACGATGGGGACAGTCCTCTCTAATTAAAAATATAACATATATATGAACCACTCAAACCACTGAATCGACATCGAACGGGAGTAAGGTAATAACGTAAATCTGAAACTCGGGTGTATAGTGCACCCCGCTATTGGTTACATAGAGAAATCTGTTTCCTGGATTATGTAAAAAAAAAAAACAAGACGATCATATGACTTAATGGATTATATCGTGCGGACAAGCAAGAATGGTTACTCAATCACTAGACAATCAACAAGGTATACCGAAAACTTCATCAAGACCGAGAGTTTTACCTAAACACTTTTCAAGAATTGGGTGGTAATATGCATTCCAAGGACAGGGGAAAAATTGGGAGAAGGGTTGGAACACTTTCTTTAATTTTCAAAATTATTAATGTTTTTATGACGTAATACACACAAATAAATACACAAAATTCCATCATGTAAAATGGCGCTCAATACGATGTTCAGGATTTAACCTATGAACAAATTGACAAATTTAGAGCTATATGCAGTTGACAGCAGGTTTAAATGAAGTACCTATAATAAGAAATTCGAGATAAACGGAAATGGCGATCACCCGCTTGAATGAAATGTAGCCTTCACCGAATCTACAACTGCACTGTCACGAGCATTTAAACGATATTATCGATTATCGCAAATACTACCTCATCTATCGAACAGATTTATCTTAAATCGTTGGACTTGCACTACAGTCCCACTTTGAACATCCTTATGTTTAACTTAGAACCAAATCACAGATAGAAATACACATTTAAAAATCATTCACCAAAACACTCAACCACATGATCAGAAATTACCTTGTCGACAGCAGATACACTGAGTAAAAAATACATGTATTAATAATTTACTCAACATATTTATGTTCAGTTCTATTTGTAAGTATTAACCACAGTCTATGTTAACTTTCTAATGGTTACATTTTTCTTTTCAATGCAGTCTTTCTGTAAACACTTATTAAATATCATTGTGCCATACCGTATAGCGGGCAATTTTCACGGGTTCTAATTTTTGCTAAATTTGCGAGTTTTCTTGAAGCGCAAAAAAAAAATCGCGAAAATAAAGTCAATATATGTTCCTACGTGTCTTTCCCTGCACAATTTTCTATTCGCGAAAATTGATAACCCCTAAAATTTAATACCCCTCTTTGGCGAACGAATCGCGAAAATTACCCGCTCTATGGTATTCTATCATCAAATGCGCAAATATAATATACACACATTATTATATTGTTCCTAACAACAACTATCTTGCTACATCCAATAACCACAACAAATTGTCACTTATCAACCATCATTCACACACAAAAAACAGTCATATCAAGAACAGAATCTGTTGTCAACCTGCATTAATAACACACCCAAGTAACAATATTTGTTGTAACTATATTCAGCAAAATACTACAAATCAAACCTTATTAACAACTGATCAGAGAACCTGGTAAATATAAGTTAATTAATAACAGAGACTGCATTATAAATATATATAATTTTTACTCAATATGTAACCATCGAAACCGAAATTCATTTGGAGACCCTGAAATAATTTAGCAAACATTAATATACATATCCTCAAGAGATCAATATGACCCAATGGTTGGGATAGAAACAACATTTTTTAATATGTACATGAAACCACCCCTTAAGACTGGGAAATTTGAAACTAGAAATTTGAAATACATTATTAAAAAATAAATACATGCACACATAATTAACGCTTGTAAATGTCTTCTTTCCCACTACATTTTGTAGATTGTTAAAGTTGTAGAGAGCACATTCTTTCAACAGTTCCCTCAGTCCTATAAGTTATTTGGCAACGTTGATGTATCCGTCTCACAGTTTCCTCTGAGATAATTAAATGGATGAAATGCCTTGGATCCCTGTCAATGAAATATGCATATAAATTATGAATATTGTAGGATTTCATAGTGGGGCGTAGAAGGACCATGTACGATCAAATTGAAGATGGGTCTTTCATCAGAGTTTCAGCTGATGTTTCGAAACGAGGACCTCCACTATTTAGAATTATACTGCTATTTTGAACTTCCGCCATACTCTAAAATTGAAGTTCATTTTTAGGAGTTGAAACATGCACTGGATGGATTCTTCTAAGGCATATAATGACTAAAGATCAGAATCATGCATTATTTACAGTTGATTTGATAATTCTTTTAACGACTGTGTTTTTGGAGTTCTTTGAAAGTTTCAGGTTCAGATACTTTGGGTTCCGTCAGTTCCGAGTATTTTTAACAGATTTGCTGTCTGACTGTCAGACAGAGACTTAAGGTGAAAGTGGTGTCTTCATGAGATAACGTTAGTGCATATGCATGCGTTGACGGTGGCGATATCCAGTTTGCGGACTGAATTACTATTTTTTGAAGTATCCTGATCACGAATAGGAATAGCTTCTGTCAATTTCGAAAAATAGCCACCAACAACTAACAAAAAATGTATATCCCTAATTTGATCTTTAGAGAGGACCTAATATATTAACTGCGATCCTCTCTACAGGGGCATCAGTATTATATATTGATGAAGGGGTGCTTTTTGGCATATTACAGGGATGTTTCTTGGAGGCACAAACTCGCAATTTCTATACAATTTGTCAACGTTCTCATGTTTATACCAAGAATAACATACGCGTACTTTTAATACAGTCTTCTTAGCCCCTAGGTGTCCTTGGTGGACAATATTTTGTTTCTGCATGAAAATTAAAATTTGCATACAAAAAATAATACTATTAGAAAATTTTCACCAAAGCCATTAGCATTAACTCGTTCATAACACAGCATTCCTTGTTTTATTAACCGAACGGGTCAAGTAATATTTCTCAGCAGCAGAAGTACAATTTCCCATTGAGGTTTTTCTCTTTCCTGTATCCAAGTATACAACACATTTATGAAAAATCATGATTTAAATTATTATCAGGATGTGGAGGATACTGTACATTATCCCCAGATTCAGATAGATTTCCCTAGAATTTATCATGACATAATTGTAAGATTGACTGCACCTATATCATAAGTTTGCGAAATATTTGTCAGATTATTTGGATTATCTCCCTTAACAAGAGTAGATGTATTTACATTGACAGCATCATAACTTTCATTTTTTTCAGATTTTTATTCACATCGACTACACTTATTACACTTATTTGGACATGGACGTAGAGACAAAGCATTAGCATAAGACTCGCAAGCCCGGTCCTAAATTTCAAATCATATGCTGATTGTATTTCAAACCGAGCTATTTGCCCCTCTTGATTTTTAAAGTTCAAAATGCTACAGGGTCACTACTAATCATAGAATGGCGACCATAAAAATAATGGTGGAAGTATTTAATTCAGGTCACACCAGCCAACAATTATCTACTTGTTACACAATATTTCCTTTCAACCCTGCTAAAGGTTTTACTGAAGTAAGCTATGACTTTCTTGCCAAACTTGTATTTGAGAAATAAAAATTATCCTTGACAGCTATAACATGCATCAGTATATATTATTAATTAGTTTTCATTTTGAGAATGAGCAAATATAAGAGAGTTAATTAAATTTTGGGGGTATCAAATGAATTTAATCCGCCATTTCTTTTGAAATGTCTGTTCCGAGTCACGACCATTACGGTTGACAATTGCCCAGTGGTTTAGCACTTGCTTTGTCTTGACTTTCGATTTCAGCTCTTGATAATTCTGTTCGGTAATTTTGTGATTTTCCTCATGCTACTTGACATTCATTCGAAGTTATGACTGATTGATTGATTGATTAGTTCGAGTTAAACGTCAAGTGAACAATTTTTCAGCTATATCATGACGAGAACAAGTTAATCAATTTGAAAATATAAGTAAGAGAAAAAAATAAGGTGGAACGGAGAACCGGAACGAGTTTTGATTGCCACTGGAAAAGGGGAAAATGGGTAGAGGCAGGAAATTTAGCTTCTACACGAGTCATAGTAACTCTGTTCTCTTTCGACAATATAGAAGGGATCTTTATACTGCATCAGCATGGAGCGTGGCGTTTCTCTATACTGCATCAGCATGGAGCATGGCGTTTCTCCACAGTTTGGCTTCAATGGCAGCTCTGTAGCCGGAGCCCATGAAAACCGATTCAGGAGCTGGGCATTCGAAGTTATTAAGTTCTCCATCAATGTTTGTGAAAAGGTTTATGTATCTGCGATAATAAGCTAATAATCTTAAAAGGGATCTTACATTTTTTTGTCTAGGGGATAGGCCATTTCAAAACGTCTTCTGCGGGTCTGTGGACACACCATATCACTGGCAACTTGTCCAATAGGGTATCTTCTTTTGGAAGAAACTGCATTTCTAAGGATTTACTTTAGAATTTGCATCTTTTAATCTATCATGTACCTCGATGAATTGTTAATTTTTTGAAAAATAACAAATATATCATCCAGATATACAAGGCAATTTCTTCAAGCAATGGCGACCTGGTGGTAACCACTTTTTTAATCAAGTGTTGAACATACTTTGACCCTGACAATAAATCGGGAGCAAAGGCTGTGAATCATTATAGGATAATGAAGGTATCTTTAATCTATTGGAAATCTTGAGGAACCACCCTTTTTGCTTAAAGGTGCAACAGGAGAAAACGGAGGTGTGACACTAGGCTTAATTATCCTTTGAGCAGCCATTTTTCAATTTCTGCATCAACCTTTTCAATGTTTGACAATGGACCGCGCCTTTAGCGTTGTCTTACAGGAGTAGCTTGTCCTGTATTAATAGTGCTCTTAATGAGTTCAGTGTGGTCAATACTAGTGCCAAACGAAAAAAGTGAATTTTATTATTTTAAAACCAAACTTTTAAATTGAAGCTTTTAGTCTTCTGTGAAATTATTTGTGTTGTTATAAGGTGACCTATCCTGCGAGTTTTGTCTCACTTCCCTAGCATTACTATGACCCTAGGACATTTTTATTTGTATGTTTATCAGCTTTTTTGAAAGTCTCCAAACGTACAGCTATAACTTCAGCTTCATTGATGTTTTTAGGCCTGGCTTCCCATATTCTTAGCCTAGTGTCCGTGTCTTGCAAAGCGTCAATAAATTAATCTAAGGCTACAGCATCGGTTTCTGGTGTAGGACCTTCGGGATACGTACACCGACCCTTTTTTTTGGGGGGGGGGGTACTCAATGCAGATAGCGACTGATCGTCTTTCCGAGTTGCGCAGGAAAATATTTCTCACTTAAGTAGGGAACCAAACCTTTTGTGTAGTGCACGTACGATACATTAATGGTCCCGTCTTTGAAATTCATCAACCTCATTCAAAATAGCTCTGGCCCACCTACTTGGGAAACATAAAGATTTTATATTGTGATCCAATCGATTTACTCAAGACAAAATTTGAAATTTATTAAAATATCTTGACTGCCATCATAGGGTTGGTGTTTCATATTAATTTTTGAACCAGTATAACCAACTGACTGACTTTGCAGATCAGATAACACAATACGGACGTCAGTGTAAATTTAGTGTCTGCAAATGGCTATTTCAACAACTTCGAATAATTCAATGTATCTTATTATTATGATGATAATTACGAGCTTGTGTGTCATAGTGAATATGCCTTGTAGTTGGTGGATTTACAACTGGTTTAAAACTTGTCATCGTGAATATGCCTTGTAGTTGGTTGATCTACAATTGGTTTAAAACTTTTTACTTCAGTATTCTTATAAAGATTTGAGTCAGAATATTCATTTGATCGTCTGTGGGGAAATTATTTCACCAAATATGCTATAAACTTGTTGCTTCATATATACATGGATTTCAGATTCATAAATTTATTTTTCAATTGTCTTGTGTGTGATAGCAAGATTTGTAGTGTTTTCTTCTGTCATTGTTCTGATAATCTTTCGGAACTCATTTTTCAGCATATTAAACATTTCTCCCATAGCCTTAGATTCTCAGGTTGAGTTGTAGACTGCATATTTCCATGTGATTCTGACCGCGAATCTATGCTCTCGTATCGTTTTGATTTTCTGAATGATAACTGCCGTCAGGATTAAACTGAACATCAGACTACATTGAATTATCGGTATTGAAATTATTACTAACACTAGTTTATCAATTCAAAAAAACTCCCACACTTCTGACACCAGTCTTACGTCCAAAGGGGTTCAGGGAACGATAAGTTTATATTTCTGTGGATTCCTGATGCAGCAATAGTGAAGAGAGAACACTACTTTAATCTCAAATAGTATTATTATATTATACAGTGGATATTAATCAGTTCGAACATTAATGTAATAACATGATAGAGCGAATATGCAATAGTAAATTAATTGAGAATGCCATGCCATTGTAAGTTTAAACTACAAGGTGCATCTTGGATCAACTAGGTGCTGCTCGGTGCATCTTGGTGCTACCCGGTGCAACTAAAACAGTAAAAAGAATACAGAGTTATTTAATTGCACAATTCCTATACGATATTTACTAGTTATGTATTAATAAAGGATTAGTGCATCAGATAATTTATTTGGTGCAGCATTGAACAATTTGTTTGGTGTAGCCAATGTTATATGCACCGAGTAACCGACAAGTCGGTGCAATAGCAGACGATATATCTGAACAATATATTGCTTGAGAATGAATAATACTATTTTTAAACAGCATTCATTTTGACATTTACCAGTCTTTGTTCAAAGCTTGTTTGAAGATAAGCTTTGAGTATAACCAGCGTCAAAGAGAAAGATCAAAGAAGTGACAGTTCGGTGCACGCAAGCCGCTGTTTTTACCTACACAATGTTTGATGACTTAGTCCACATGAATAAATAAATACACAACATGTAAAATGGCGCACAATACGATGTATAGGATCGAACTCATGGGCACATTGACAACTGCAAAACATTTATTGATAAGGAATACCAAGATAAACGGAAACAGTGTCCTCTAGCATTTCTGGTATTTAAAATGACATATTATAGGTATTCCAACATGCAAAGAACATTACATGTTGTAGCAACAAAATATGTTGTGAAATAACTAGTGGTTAATTTATGTTACACGGAAACTTACTTAAACAGAAATATGAAGTTGAGAATTTTTTTATCTGATCGTCTCAAAAATGTTATAAATATTTCTTTCACCTTCAAAAGTTTTCAAAATAAAATAAACTTATAAGTTATGAGATTTCCCTTTTCAAAACGATGAACTTACAACCAGTCCTACATGTTAACACCACCACTTACTCACTTCTCATTGACTGAATAAGGGTAATGAAAGAATTACATAAAAGGATTGTCCAGGGCTGAAATCCGAAGGGCTAAAAGACAAAGCAGGTACAAAAACACAGAAAGAAAATATCAACAGCTTTGGGACAGACTTGGTACAAGCATTTTAAAAGAAGTAGTGGGCTAAAACGGTTTTTTGCGCGCAAACCTCCCGTGTCATTGAAACAAACCATCTCAATTCTGATTACTTTCTTTGTATGAAGTAATACTTTGTGCCCATTGCTTTCAAATGAAATAACTTAAGAGATTTTCGCAGTCTGTTAGCATTCCTACATTCTTTTGAGATTATTCCATGCTCATTTAAAATTCATATATGCTCGCTCAATATTTGTGATCAACATTTAAGTTTTAATTCATGCAATTTAGTATCCTGTAAATGCTAGATAATTTAATTTTTCGGAGAGCTATTCATGTACTTGTATGTTTTTGAAAATGATATGTTTATATGCATTTGATTTTTTTTTACCTGTAATTTCCCCCACTAATCAAACAATGTTTTTACAACCTAATCAAAAGTTTGCTAAATGTTGACACAGTAATTCCACCTATTCCAACATGAATTTCTCAAAATATTACCTTAGATTTCAAAATGTTGGAATACGTAGAATGAGCCACGGAAATGGCGATCATCGGCATGACAGAAGTGTAGTATTCGCCGAACGAATAACCGTATTGGCACATGTTGAGGTATTAACTAATTTAACGATGATCTAAACGATTATATCGATTATCGTAATATTTATTCCTCTACCTCCTTTAGTATATAATATTTGGACTTTAACTGTAGTCACTCAAGCATGAAATGCATGCAAGTGATCTAATTCTAATCAGTAACCTCGTGACTAATCAAAACCCATCCACTAACAAAATATCCTTTGCCTGTTCTAGTATCTCTGATATGGTTTTTAATGCCCGAAAGTAATACCTACATGTATCCTTCGCTTTGAGGGACTATTATCGCAGGAAAGACAAAAATTGAATTAAAATATTGTTTCAAATCTGGTTTTCTAAATATTTTACGAAAGGGTTCTAAGGCTTAATCAACAATCAACAAGTATAAGTTAATATCTTCGGGCAAATAATATGGTGGATTCCAGTATAATTCAACAGAAAGAGAAATATCAGATCAATTAATCATATTTTAAGCACTCTACTAGAATTGTAGAAGGACATGTATACAGTTCTAAACAGTCACAAGTAGTATATTATCTTGAAACAAATTAAAGAGTACTACATGCTTTATTCCTTCTAACAAGTTTAATATTTCGTGCATTACTCCTTGGAAAAGATTCACCATTTTCTCCACAAGAACCCTTTAAACCAATAGATGTAGAAGGAATTTCCCACTATATATTTTAGTTTAACATTCAAACTCTTAAGAATGGTTACGGGCAGCTCAATATATATATATATATATGGTGAATTTTTCACCATCTGCCAAATATTTGGTGTTGTCATTGCTGACGACGGACGTCAACTTGCCAACCCGAGTATATAATGATTTTTTTTTTTTTAATAAAACTTTGAGAAATAATTTTAAAGTTCTGCACCACATTATGTTATTTGACTTGTTGCTGAGTCATATTTTGGTTCTTTGAAATTTAACCCTTTTAGCTATTCAACGCATTTACGAAAGTGGCCCGACCTTTCACCAGAATTGGTTTACTAGTGTATAGCAACACCGACAGCGCCATCTGTTTTAGAACATGGAAACTGCCGCCAATTTACGAGATTGAAATGAAAGTAAATGAATTCAAGGAAATCCACCTTACATATTAGCTTTTAAATGCTTTCACTTGACGAAAAGACATAATGCATTACATTTCAAAAGATTATAAACATCTAACAAAACCCGCAGCAAAATTGCTGAAAAAGCAACGGTAAATTCATTACCTAATTTCCCGATTGTCAACAATCACCGAATTGGACACTCGTAACAATATATATATAGCCCCTGCAGCATTTGGGGAAGGTTGAAAACAGGAAACACACACTTTTGGTTTGATAAATTGAAATAGGGGTTTATTCGGTCCTTGTTTTCATCCCGACTTCTTATTTCATTAGTTTACGCGCCAATTGAAACCTTTGTTTAAACATAACTCCCTGTGTCGCTACTCTTTTTAATGTAAACATCTGTTACAGTTAGGTACAATGGGTTCCAAAACCTAATAAACAAAAAACTCCAAAACTTAGATAACCGCTCCTCTATGTTGATAGATGGAGTGGGGATTTACAGGATCAAACTCCATAATTCATCCATTTGTCAATGCTGCGTCCTGCGAAAGTTCCTATTTCTGTCGGTACCTGGTTACAACATTTTGCATGATCATTTTAGACCCTATTTCTGAAACCTCTTTTAGTTTTTATGCCATGTAAAGAAACCAGATCTGTGGGGTTTTTTTGGGAGTTTGTGTGTGTGTGTGTGTGTGTGTGTGTGTGGTTTTTTTGTTTTGGTTTGTTTTGTTTTTGTTTTTTAGGACTAAGTGTCCAATCCCATCTCTCTGTCTTTCCTTGTGTCGTCTTAAGATTGTTAAGATTTAGTTCAAGTCATCAAAAAACACTTGAAAATTTGCGTTATTTACAAACGTTTCAGAGACTTGTGTGACTTCTGTTTTCATTATTTATTAATTTTGTCATTTAGACCCTCTTAGACTTGTTTTTCTTTGTGTCCACGGAAAACCTTGCTAACTGACTATATATACTTTCAGTGTATTTTTTCATGATACCAAGTTCCCTCCCAGCTGTTTTCCAAAGCCCATCTCTGTCTTTGATCATCGTTTTGAAATCAGTTTGTTTACACTTTTTTCAGGCATCTCGGTGAGTTTTCAAATAATTTCTAATTTTTGAATATTTCCCAACTGGCTTCTGTTTTATACCGTCCCATAAATTTTAATGATTTTCATGTTTTGAATGTATAGAAAGAGACAAACCATGATGATAGTGATGTTACATTCTAAAAGATTGAGTGATGACTCATAGATTTTTTCCTATTTAAGATATTTTAATTTTTCTTACTTTTTTTATTATTGAATAACAACATACCGAAGTTACTGTTAATTTCCTTTCTGCATATCCTCATTTCGACAATTTATATCTCTTTACTGCAGATAAAATCAAAACATTTGGAAATCCATATTACAAAATATGTGTACAAGCTAATAGAGAACAAATTTTCAATAGATTTAAAACCATTATGCCAAAATTATGTAAGGACAGAGCTATGCGAAGGGGAGATACTCCTTTGTTTTGAACAAAATTTTGTTAAAACATTTATTGTAGATTTCTAACTAAAGCTAATCAAAAGATATTAGTACACTTAACTCTTTTCATGGGACACCATTACACAAAGTTTATGTTTATACATTTATAAGATTGTGCTTAAAATATCCCTGGAGGGATCATGATATATAATTAACGAATTAATCTGAAACAGACATTTTATTAAAAAGTAATGTAAATAATCCATTTTGAGCTGGTTTTATAAGATTGACAAAGTCTTGTCCAAATTCTACTGACTTGTAAGTTGCGGACGTATGTGATCTTATATGAGTTCAGGGTTGAAGGTTTCTTTCCGATCGTGGAGGAAAAAAAAATGTTTTAATTTTGGATAGTATTTAATATATTTGTTCTCTGCTCATGGCTTACATACAGCAATCTTTCGATAATTTAAGTTTCCGAAGTATGGAAAATTACTACCCCAGGCATGAATTCTGAAACACCTTCAGAAAATGGGGGTGTTAATATTCTGGGCTGAATTACCATTTCTTGACATTTTTTTTTATAAAACCGACCATAGTAAATTGTGCGCCTCGGCATATGTTATGACATTGCCATCAATGAAAACTTCCTCTGGTATGAAACTTCTTTTACCAAGGCGAATTTCTTTCAAAAATTTTAGGAATCGCAGAATTTCCATCGCCGTTCTTCTATCATATTAACGCCGAAAGATAAAATACCGTTATCTAAAGTGCGAAAAAGATCTCGATAATTGTTTCTACTGCTTTCCGGTTGATTTTTAACCTAAATATATTTTACCTTTTACCTCCGATTAAATGGGAAACAGGTTATGTATCAAACGCGGAAACCAGACATTGTTTGTTTACAGCCAAGACCGATGCTAATTTCAAGACTTTTTCCCGGATTTTCCCAAATTTTTCCAAATTTTCGAGCTTTTCCAATTATTGTCAAGGATGACCAAATCAACATTCCTGACGTGGGAACTCTTGATTTAATATTCTTTTATGACACTTTGAGCCGTTCACGCATGACGCATGACGTAGCCATGTTCATTTCAGAGACCTGTAGCAACGAGTTATTGTTAGCCTGTCATCCTTTTAAAGGATTTTCAGACTCCTTAACTTTTTTATTGCACTGTTTTTGGTTTGTTATTAAAATTGGTTATTTGTACTTTAATGTTTTTACATGTGGGTCAATAATTTCCATGGTCAGGTAAATTCTGTTCCATTCAATAAATCCCTATTTTCTTAGTTGTTCGTTGTCTTGAAATATTACTAGTATTACATTCCGCATTTTTTTCTGAAATTGTGACTATCTTTAGAAACTATTCTGTAATTCATCAAATCAGGCATTGAATTTCTTCGTCAGTACTGAGGGACTATTTTCTGTATGCAAATTTGTTAACATTGTTTTATTGTCTTTTCTCTTTCTCGTTTTGTAACGATAATTTTTGTTTTCTCAGGTTGTAAACACTTACCCTGTTATCACAGAGTTCCCTGGTAGAATTCTTTTTTTTGTTAAAACCAGGAAACAGGGGATACTTTCTGACAACACACATAACACATTTCTTAGTTTACAATATCACCGTATGGGAACGACACCGGATATTGGTACTACCGAAGCCAACGATTGATATTACTTTACCATGAGTGACAATGAAAAATCGCAATTTTATTGTATTTCTTCTTAATATTTGTGACCAGATATGTGTGGGATGATTGGTGGGATAAATTAAAGTTCATAATAGTCGTACAAACATAGAATTAAGCAAGTAAATAAAAATTAAAGATGGAAACCTAGTATTGACAAAATGTCCCAACGTGATGTTTTTTTTTTTTGGTTTTTTTTTCAAGAGCAAACGAATTCAGGCTTGTTGCGTTAAGAAAACACACCCTTTAGTTCAATATTTTCAGCCTTGATTAAATTAAAATTAAGCAAATCTACGTCCCAACAGCTGGTTTTGTCACTTAAGGTAGATCGGTAGTCTTCCGCCATTTTGAATTTGTTATTTATACTGTTGTGGTATCATCTGCTTTTTAAATATGCAAATATATTTATTTGTAATGCATCAATAAATATTATATCAGTGACACAAAAAGCAAAATATCTACATTGACTTAATTTTACATGTATTTATCTAATTGGATGATGTTTGGTAATTTAAAAATTAAATAGGTATGAAGACGATATTTGAAAAAGGGAGATAATTTGATGAAAATATTTTACATAGATATCACTATGAAAATTCACATATTTCAATTTATATGGAAAATATAGTCGGTGACCCCCATTTTTCTTTATATTTTTTGAAAGTATGTTTAAAGGTCTAACACATGTGTAAAGTAGAAAGAAATCTATGGAAAAGTTTTAAAGAAATCAACAATATACCTGTTTTTCCCTATATATTCATTAGAAATATTTGATTATTTTGATATCAATTATTTTAAAAACAAGCACGGTGACCCCCCTTTTTTATTTTTTTATTTCAATGCTAATATAATAAGGAAACTTTCCTGAGAAAATAAAGAAAATCTATGGAAAAAAATTTGGACTACCCATCCACCTTAAATTAAGGAAAACAATTATGAAAGAGTATGGCGACTAATCTGTTATCTGGAATATTCTATAAGTCGCCGTACACTTCATAATTTTGTTTCAGGTTACAATACCGGTTGTACCCTCGGGGACTCAAAGTCCACCGGCAGTGGCATCGACCAAGTGGTAACAACAAAATACCAAAGTTGCTGTAAAGTTAGCTAATACTAAATGAATACATGTAGGTTTGGGTTATTGGATGTGGTTTGTTTCCATTGATTTATTCACTTTTTTATACCCCGCCACACGTAGTGGCGAGGTATTATGTGATACCCTCAGTCGTGTGTCCGTCCGTCCGTCTGTCCCCCGAAGGTTTTCGACTGATAACTTGTGAACGAAATAACACAAGGTCTTCAAACTTGATATATAAGTTGTTTACCACAAAACTCAGGTCAAGTTCGATTTTAAGTTCAGAGGTCTAAGCGGTTCTGGAGTTATGTCCCTTGAAACTTTGAAATTTTGAGAATTTTAGGGTTTCCGACTGATAACTTGTGAACGAAATAACACAAGGTCTTCAAACTTGGTATATAAGTTGTCTACCACAAAAGTACGATTTTGGGTTCAGAGGTCCAAGGGGTTCTGGAGTTGTGCCCTTGAAACCTTGAAATTTTGCAAATTTTAGGGTTTTGTACTCATAACTTGAGAATGAAATAACATACTGCCTTCAAACTTGGTATCTTAATTGTTTACCACAAAACACAGGCCAAATATAATTTGGGGTTCAGTGGTACACATAGTCCTGGAGTTATGCCCCTTTTAACTTAGAAATTTTGTGAAACGCGGCGGGGTATTTACTTTTTTTGCCTTTTTGGGCCATTCAGGACTTGCTATATGGTGTGAGGTTCCTCATTGTGTTGAAGACCATACGAAGACCCCTAGATGCTTTGTTTTGGGTCGTTTTAATCTGGATATGGGATGTTGTCTCCTTGACATTTACTTCATTTCCTTTCTTTTTCATACATCTCACATGCGTGTATCTAACTCAAGTAATTTTGCGGTATATTCCCTTGAACTGATTGGAGTAGCAATACTTTTTGTGCTGTAAGACAAAGTTTTTGGTCATTTGTAGTACTGTTATCCCCTGTCTTTGAGAACTATGTGAATAATTAACGTAAAAGGTCAGCACTAGTGCACAACAATTCTAAGCTGACAAAGGCAAACCATGCACGTATGGTGAACACAATTGTGCTTATAGATTTCACATTCCGAGTATTCAATGTCTCGATTTATTAATGAATGCAATATCCACAAAGAATGAAAAATTCGGCAACCTTACTCCTTCTTATCGTCTGCTTACATACTGCATGGCATCAACAAACTGGTTTCCAAACTGCTTCCTAAGCACTGTATCTTCGCAGGGGCAAAGTTACAAAAAAGGAATCAAGAATAATACTCCAATGAATCTCTATTGTATATTTTTATTTGATTTTAAATGATTTTTTCAAACGTTTCCGTTTATAATGGAGGCAAATATAATTACGATCAGTTGAAATTTGATTTGATCACGTGACAATTACTCTCAAGTCTAAACGGTTGTTAATAATCATTTAAATGTAATGGCATTTTAAAAAGTAGGTGCATCAGTTAATTTCATAATTAAGAGGTACGAGTTCAAGATTTTATATTTACCAAAAACTGTCCTATTTCCTAAATTCAAGTTCACGTTTTGGCTAGAGGGTCCATTAAGTTTTTCTCATTTCCGTCAGCGAAAGTTTTAAGTGATCAACACTCCTATCCTAAGGTCCTGATAACTTCAGCAGAGCCACCATTTTGTTTACAGTGGGACATCGTAAAAGTGTCTAGGATAAGTCACTCTCATTATTATTGTCCTTTTGTCCAAATTCCATTAAGAAATGTTGATTTGGTTGTTTTTCAAAATCATCAGAAGCCATTTTGTTTGTTTTCTTCAATTAGCTGATGAATTATTTCAACATGGATAAGCGTTTAGAAAGGGGGGCTTGATAGACAGATTTTGTCCCTTTCTCGTTTCACGTTTGTTGTTTACTATAGCCGGTCAGGTTCAACACCAATACAAAGTTCACGAACTCTACATTGTGACGTAAAAAAGAAGTTCCAACAGAGGTTATCAGAGGACATTCCCTGTAACGTGATTTACGAATAAGTTTCAAAGAAATGAAATTTTTTAACGCTTGTGGTCGTTTTTTAAGCTTATTCTTAAGCTTTATAAAGCAATTGTTCACATAATACTATTAAGTATTAATGCAAAGCAAATATGGATTGAGCGTTTGGAGAATTCGAGTGATAACTTCGGGGGAGCTGATAATTCCTGGTCGCACACACATTGATACTTGTTTTGCTTGCCATGTCAACAAGGTGAGATAGAGAGAGGGAAGGAAGATAGTGTATTGGACCCCTCATGGTTGATTCTTCTTGGATTTCGGTATTTTTATCGAGTAAGCGTGAACGTCATGTCTGGTAAGTGTCATTTCTTTTGGGGTGGAGTGATTTTTGGCACGCGGGGACGAATTTCCGAGGATCTATTGTCATACCCCCGACGTCGGCGTTTGCAAAAACTTGCTTTATTATTGCTTGTGTAATAGAGATCTTAAGAGCAAAGTTGTTGATATTTGTTTTGTGACTTCCTTGTAATGAAGGCTTTCTTGGGGTGCCATATTTGTAGTCATTTTGGCCTTGACGTAATGCTCCTGCTTCTAACGCATATTTGAAAAAATATTAACCTTGTCTCTAGAAGGGTTTTAGTGGAAGTTTGTTCATAAATCTTTATACATCTTCCTTATCATAAGAGCCAAGCTTTGGGTAATGGTAATTTGTAACTGCAATATTACATTTTTTCAATGTAGTGCAAAGTAATTTGTAATTTCACATTTTTATTGTAATTGTAACTGTTATATAATGATTACATTTGCAAAAAAAATTCATGTAATGGGGCATTACTTCACATTAAAATTACTTTTGAAATGTGTCACATTCATAAATTTTGTCTTTTTGTCCAGACAAGTTTTGGTTTGAATAAGGTTTAAGAAAACAAATGAAAAATGGCTGCTTTTGTTTTATCGTAAAATAATAAAATACTCAGATTCAATTAATATAGATTCTCTGTCGACAATTTTGAGAAAAGATTATGGTATAAATGTTCTGAAAATAAACTGACAGCTGCAGCTAATTTTTCAATATGAAAATGAATAGAAATATAGTAATTTAAATAAATCTTTTTTTACAAATACATATACTTGTACCTATATCAACTTGAATTATAAAGATTGGCACCCAGCTGATCATTGTGATACTGATGATGTATTGTCGGATCAATTTCCCTAAGGTGGTTATTATTTTTGAAATGACATATTTATTGACTTCAATAACCCTGTTAATCTTACCTAATTAATGAAACCATAATTTTTTTTTAATTTGAAATACTTTTTGACCTTATTCAGTTTTATATTTATTGATTAAAATAATCTTTATTTTCTAAAGACATTATAAAACATTAGGTTTTTTTTTCATAAAAAGTAATTTGAAATGTTATGTACTACTACTTTAGCAATGTAAATGTTATATAATGCATTACATGATAAAACAAATTAATTGTAACTGCAATGGAGAAAAGTAACTTATGTAATGCATTACATTACGATGAAACTGACCACAAGCCTGATAAGAGCTTTCTTATGGTACCATATTTGTAGAAATCTTGACCTTAACCTTAAGATAATTTTTCAAAAACTTGAACGTTGCAATTACAAGTAAGCCGTTAAGTGGTAGGATGCTCATATTTGGTATGCCACATTTATGTGATGGAGACGTTTTTGCTGAAACCATGGTAAATGAAAGGATATGGAGCAAATGCACATGAGACAAAGTCTCTAAAAATACATGGTAAAACAAGCGAAGCAACAACACTTTTATTGTTGTTCTTCCTCTTGAAGTCACCATGAGGATTTAAACAATGAGCCTTGCTCATAGTAAATTGAATATGCCCCCTAGCACCGGTTTGAGTGGAATTCTTTGTTAATTTTCGAACAACGCTACACCCATGTCTTTTCTGGTCATGGATGCGGGATTGTTAACAAATATTAATTAAACTGGCAAAGTGCTCTTACAATCACTGTCATCCGTTGCCTGACAAAAGCACTAATGTCTTAAGCTAGTGGACGATTACAACATATAGACAAAACCAAGCACGCATCCAGTCGATTTTTAAGAACACCGTTATAAAATAGTGAGATGTGGGCACTTTAAACAGATGGTCAGTATTACATTCCGAAATTACAAAAATAAATGCCAAAAATATAAAGTATAATAGTAAATCCATAAGAGAAATTCTCTCACGAACAAGTACACCATAACTATAAATAAAGAGAACATACATCTCTCGCATATTTGAAGACAGCTTTTACACATATTTCGGTTCATGGATTTCCAAATATTTTGATTTGATCTGATGAGACATAAGTTGTCAAAATGCGCATATGCAGAACGTAAAGTCACAGTAAATTCGGTATTTGTTACTTGACGGTGCCCTGGTGGCTTTTTTTCATTTAAACTTGCTTTGCTTGCTTGTAGAAGTTAGTCGTTCAGTGATAGGATGTTCATATTTGGTAATAACTTCCCTATAATAAGAGCATTATGTCGTTACCATATTTGTAGATATTAACACTTTGCAGGCGGAATTTTGCATACCTCAATTTCACAACTTTGCAAACTTATGCAAATGATATCAAATGAGGTGATACTTTTCAAGTAACTTTGCTAGCATCTTTATACAAGTATGTAGAAGGACGTGAGGGATGTTGGTTGGGAGAGAGGTTGGCAGGTGGGCCATTTGTGGAATACCCCTACTGAAAAATGGCAATTTTGGTCATTTTTTAGTTTTAGGTGCCATGGAAACATGCAAAGATGAGTTAGCCATATTGTGTTTACATAAAGAGTGGTCAGCTCTCGTTGCTATCATATATAAACGGCATGAGAATATTTTGGTCTGTAACAGGAGGATCGGATTTTACAGTCTGGCACATTTTTAGACCTCTACTTTAAGAAAAAAGTCCAAGAACCTGAGAATTTAGCGGCAGGTATTTGAGTGGGGCCCAACCTTCACCAAAATCTCTCTATTTGTTACTTTTAGGTTCCATAGGTACTAAACAGGGTCCTGACACTGTAGATTCTTTGCTCTTTTATGGTTATTTGTTTAACCATAGTATCTATCTGTCTTTCATGCCTCATTAACTCTTATCATCAGTGCACGGAATGCCATGAGGGACACTACAGTAACAACATGGCCTGGAAAGGGTTAAGACCTTGATCTTTCCCTGAGGGCATTTTTTTTATTTTGACCTTGCTTCTGGAAGGTACATATTTAGTGATATATTGTGTTCATATTTGGCGTGTTAGTTCGATGTGTTGAGAGCTCTCTGGCGGTTCAGTATGTGTAGGCATTTTGAGTGAGACCTTGCCATGAGGGCATTTTTTTTATAAAACTTGTTTCTAGAATGCAATACCAATTTTGACACACTTCAAAGATCTGCATGTTATATTTATCATGGTCGACATGTTTCGCCTGCTTGGCAGGCGTCATCTGGACAATTTTATCAATTTTACGTTTAATTGTTTCTAGAATGTAGATAATCACTAGTAATGTGTTCAATATTATATTTTCTTCATATAAAATGATAACTTTCTGGTGGTACCATAGTTTTAACATTTTGACCTTGACCTTGCCCTGGGGACAATTGTTTTTCAAAAACTTGCTTCCAGAAAGTAGACATTTAGTGGCAGTGTATTTATATTTGGAATTAAGTTTCAGTGACCTAATTATTTTCCAAAATACTGCAAATTTTTAAAACTGCAATTTATTATTTGTGTGAATCTACAAAATCCTTCCTTTACTAAACCGGATATTGAACGACACAAGAGTGGAAGTGAACTTTTTATGAAAATGGAATTTGTATGTTCCTCTCTTTAAGTTTGGTACAATAACTTATACTACGAGGGCTAAAGGTTAAAGAACATCTATTGAATTGAATTCGAAATACTACAAAATCATTTTAAGTTTTAAAAATGTTGACGTGTAACCTTTCCTCGAGATCTGTTATAAGATTTAATGTATCTATCCCATGCATCCCCAGTTGATAACGTTACTATAGTAAGTGAGAACCGAACCGTCAATCAAAAAACGAACAATCAAAGGACAATGGCAACACCAGAAACAAAAAAAGGGGGAGAAAAAAACAGACACAACATGCATACAACACAGAAAAGAAAAATGAAGACACTCACACACAAAGATGAACAATACGGACCCAATATAAAACCATGGGTGAGATCAGGTGCACCGGTAGAGTCAGCATCTCCTGCTTCCTTTAAGACACCCGCCGTGTTGAACATGTCAAATCCGGTAGAGGAAACAACAATAAAGCTTTAAAGGGAAAGATCTGTTGTCATGTTGGAAACAGATATCCCATAGCGGTCCACCAGATGATGATGTCGACCGTAAAACTTCTGGAGGGATGACTTCAAGTTTTGGGTAACGTACCCTTGTTGAAGTAGCCTATGTGTGAGCAACTGGGCTCTATCAAGGAAGTCACTGTATCGAACACAGGCTCTTGAATAGCGAATGAGCTGGGATATGTAAACTCCATATGCCGGCGCTTTTGGGATGTTGCTACAAAGAAAAGGGAAGTTTACTATTGGAAAGGTGGAGTCATCGCGTTTGTCGTACAGCTTAGTTTGATATCTCCCTCTGTTGTCAATTTCAAGGTGAAGGTCAAGGAACGAGGCTGATGTAGAAGTGTCTGTAGTATCCTTAATTTCGAGCTCTTGGATAGATCAAATGAAGAAAATCACCAAAGCGAGGGTTGTTTAGCGACAAAATATCATCTATATAACGGAAGCTGAAATTAAAGGATTGTGCCAGTCTTTTATCTTTATTTTGAAGAAGCCCTTCGATGAATTCAGCTTCGTAAGAGTGAAGAAACAGATCGGCTAGGAGAGGCGCACAGTTTGTGCCCATAGGAATTCCGATAGTCTGTTGAAAAACAAGTCCTCCAAACTGAACAAATATATTGTCTATCAGAAACTCTAACATTTTAATCACTTCTTCCTCTGTATATTTTTTCTCCGATTCGGAGTTATTTTTCACAAAGTAGGCTTGTTCTCTACCTACAACAATGTACCTATATCTACGTTCACCGTTCTTACGTGAGAAACATCTATGAATTAAACTTTCCAGCCGAGATTTTAGTTGTTCATGAGGAATAGTAGTGTAAAGTGTGGAGAAGTCGAAAGTTTTAATGCTGTTACAGTGTGATAATGATCTAGAGTGTAAGATGTCAAGTAGATCTTTGGAGTTTTTCAAAATCCACATTTCATTCACACCGCTTCTTGAAAAGCAAGTACCACAGTATTTTTGAAGGCCCTCTTTAACAGCTGTCAAGATGGAGGTTCGCAATTTAGATATAGGTTTTGTAGAGCATTTGGCAGATCCACCGATGTATCGTTCTTTGTATTGGCATTTATGTAACTTAGGTACCCAGTACAAAGAGGGGAGATCTGTGTCCTCATTCCGAAGGAAAGCAAAACAGATTTATGGTTCTGTAATATCTCCTCCTTTGACAGAGTAGTAGCTGCGTAAGTTGGATTGCCGTTGGAATTATCAATGCCAAGTTCTTTCTTTAAACAATTTATATATTTATATTGAATATTTTATACTTTTAAAACTTACAGTCAATTAAATACTTTGAAAGTTCAATGAAAATTTCAATTTGCTTTATCTTAGAAAAAATTAAAATATATTGCCTAAGGGATTTAAACAACCAATCATGTTACACGTTCCCTTCCTAAGTCCTTATAACTAGTAAACACGAGGAGTCCGAACTGACACTTTGCGCATATATAAAATTAGATTTCATATAATACAGAAAAAAACAATGTACTGTTAAAAAAACAAAAGTAAAATGACGCCCTTCCTTGGATGCTGAATTGTCCCTGTTTATCACAATACTTGCAAATAGTTGTAATAAAAATGAAGAGTTCTAAGAGCCCTTCCATTTTTTTCTGAATGCGCAAGGAATATGTGATCTTAGCGGTTGGATTTTTCTCGGTTTCGTCTGCAGCGGTACCGGTTAGTGCAAGGAGTTATCTGTCCAGGAAACTCCCCTATCCGTATTCATAGACACCTCTATTGACTTATCATACATTGAGGTGTCAGCTACTCATTTTCACCCATGCTTCCCACCCCTTTTGCGACCAGAAGCTACTTACTCCACTTGCTTCACGATCTTTGCCTGGGTCACTTCAGACTGATCTCTCCTGGCTAGTAGTATCACTGGCGTGACTTCTTCACCAAGAGGTTCTTCGATCTCTGTTATACTACAACGAACCTCAACCGATGTGATTGTGACCTCTTCTGGCTCATGCTCTTCCATGGTTACTCTGCATGTAGTTGTGATTTTGGTTTCCCCCACCTATTCTGTTGTCTACTTTTTCCTTCAGATGCCCCTAGATTGTCTCCTTTTCAATGTTCTCTTTGTATTTTCCTTCTGTGTGACTTCTGTTTCCATTATCTCCACTCTGTCTTCCATTCCGATTTCGCAAGTTTGTTAACATTTTTGCAGGCTTCTCAGTAAGTTGTCCTGATTTCCTATTCTTGAATATTTCCCAAATGATTTTTGCTTTACATATTCTGTTCCATAAAGTTTGCTCATTTTCTCTGATAAGAGGTAACTCCTTGAAACACGTGTACAGCATAACAAAATTTACTGGGTAGTTTACTATTTCATAATACATTCTTAACATAGTCTCCCTATGTTGTTCGTGTCTTGTCAATTCCCAAAAGATCACATTTTTCTGGAAAGTTCTATAAAGGGTTAGTCCTTCTTTTTGTAGGCCGCTGTAGTCACACCCTGTTACCGGCAATCCCATCTACAGTGGCTATCACATCTGCAGATATGTAAACAAGTTTGCAGTGACAGACCGTAAGTCTTTTGTTGTATCATAATTTTGTTTATATCCCATTGAACCTTTCCATTGTTTTTGCTATTTATTTTATATGTATAGGTTAACATATGAGTCAAATACAACTGTATGAAGTATCAGAGATCGGGAGTTTTCGCTGAATTAAAGTACATTTTTAAAGACTATTACACGGGATCGTCCGAAAAATAGTTTAATTTTGCAATCATACGGAAATTAGCTTTAGTATTTTAATACATATAAAAAAATATAGGTCTTTATTTATTATATATCAAAAACTGTCTTTCATTTACCTCCTAATATGGACGAAATTGTCATTTTATTTCAGAGGTAACACTTTTTTTGGTTATCACAAACAACAGATTATAACTGGGAAGTGGCAATCCCGAACTCATATAGTAATCATGCCATTTGATTATAATTAATCACATTTATCACTCTGGTGTCATGTTTTTCTTACATTTTAGGGCTGTGACCATAAACATTTTCAAAAAAGTGTTGATAGAGTGCAGAATGTTCAGTTGTAAACAACTTGGTTTCGTTCGAAAGTTGTTGGAGTAAAAAAATGAAAGGGCATAGTCCTAGAACCAACTATACCTTTCAGCTTAACTTAGACTTGGCATGACTTCTGTTTTAAAGAACTAAAACCAAGTTTAAGACTCAACGTTATTTCTTAAACATGTTATCATGGGAACCTTTGACGGAAACGGACGGAAAGACGGACAGAAGAACTCAAGAACGGACACATAACTAAGGTTTTTACATTATTCCCACGACTTTGTGAGGCAGGGTATTAAAACCATAAAACCCTTCAGGTTAAATGTTTGTTGACTCCTAGGTTATACGGCTGTGCGGTTAGTATTTCCCCATTTTGAATTCGAGTTTTCCTCATTTTATATTTAATATTTTCCTTCATATCATTTCATTGTTTATCAGTACAAAAATTTCAGTTTTCTAAAATATTGAGAAAACGGGTTCACTGACTTCCTGGACTGACTTAGCTAGAAAAGTAAATACGAAGGTTAGCTATGAATAGGGGTGAACAAGTATTCATACTCTTCCACCTTCTTTTTATCCACCTTAATAACTCGCCCTCTGCAACCACCAATTCAAATCTCACCACTTTTTTTTTCCGAAATCGAAGCCCACTTTCTTAATCTCCCGCGCCTACCATCCCCCCACCTCTCAACACTGTATTAAATTCCTCTAATCATAACCCCATCATCTCCCAAACCCCGTTTTCTATTTTCATCCAGTGCATTATATTGATGTATCCATGCTTAAATCACAAAGGGCTCCCGCACTACCTAAAAATGATATTTGCAAGAATTGAAATTTATCAGCATGTTCTTGTTAAAAATCATATATAAGTGCGACTTCTTTTTTATTCCTTTTCGTATTTATGTCGCCGCGGACGTAAGCGGTATTGTTCTGTTTTTATTTATTTTTTTATGTCACCCAAGACGAAGTCTTCTTATTATTATTATTATTATTACTCTGCCTCCAATAAACCATGAGGATTAAATATCTAAGAACTATATTGCAGAATTTACCGGAACTTTGTATAAATGTTCAGTAAGATGAGAGGGATGAGTTCATTCCAAAATTCGTCCGTCTGGCGTAAATCTTCTCCTCTGAAACTACTGGGCCAAATGGAAACAAACCTGGCCATAATGGTCCTTAGGTGGTCCTCTACAAAGATGGCCGCCAGCGGGGAACACAGTATTAACGTTGGACCCAATGGGAAAAGACATTCTCCTCTTCTGAAAGTGCTGAGTCAAATAGAACCATACTTTGCCACAATAGTTCTTAGGTGGTCCCCTGCGAAAAAAAAAGATGTTTTTCAAGTCAACGCTTTATGCAAAATGGCTGCCAGTGGGGAACATAGTTTTAACATTGGACCCTATTGGAATACACATTAAGAGATCTCTTCCGAAACTACTGAGCCAATGGGAACCAAACTTGGCCATAGTAGTTCTTAGGTGGTCCTCCTGCAAAAAAGTTGTTTTTCAGGTCAGCGCTGTATCCAAGGTGGCTGCCAGTGGGAAACACTGTATAAACATTGGACCCTATGGGAAAAGATATTCAAAGATTTTCTCATCTGATTCTGCTGAGCTGATTGGAACCAAACTTGGCCAAAATAGTCTTTAGGTGGTCCTCTGCAAAAAATAAAAACGTTGTTTTTCGTATCTGTGCTATATCAAAGACTGCCACCAGCAGGGAAAATAACTTTAACGTTGGATCTTAGGGAAACACTTTCAAAGATCTTCCTCTCCGAAGCTGCTGGGACAACTGGTACCAAACTTGGCGACGATAGTCTTAAGGTTGTCCTCTGCCCAAAAAAATGTGTGAGTTTTTCAGGCCACCGCTATATCCAAGATGGTCGCTAGCGGGGAGCATAGTTTTAACATTGGACCCTATTGGAAAAGACATTCAAAGATCTTCTCCTCTGAAAGTGCTGAGACAATTAGAACCAAACTTTGCCATAAAAGTGTGCAAAAAATATGTTGTTCAGGTCCATGACCAAATGTTTTTACTCTGTTGTCGAATTGTCACCAAACATGGTTGCCAGCAGGGAATTTTCTAAATTGGACCCTATGAGAAATACATACAAAGATCTTCTTCTATAGAACTTCTGAATGCATTTATAAGAAATATGGCATGAATTATTAATGAAGTGCTGATCAAGAAAGGAGGTAGCAGGGGAAAATGGCTAAATGTTGGACAATTTGACACAAATGTTTCTTTACATAGTATGAAATTAAGACCCTTTAACAACGTTTTTTACTAATTTCATTGGTTATGCTCCAGGTGAGCGATACGGGCTCTTGAGAGTCTCTTGTTCTTGGAATTTATACTCTAGGTGAGCAATACAGGCTCTTGAGAGCCTCTTGTTCATGGAATTTATGTGGTCAGCATTGCTTTATTTTGCCCAGAACTCGATGAAAGCTCCGGTAACATATAAAGGCTACCAATTAATGAAAAAAAAAGATATATCTAGTTGAAACAATATGTTTACTACGCTACCCTCTTTAAATGCAAATAATTTTGTTTGTTTCTTTTAAGCTTAGTTCATCGTTTGGGATCGTCACTATCTGTTTTCAGTGATAGAAAATAATTTTAAAACCTGTTGTTCGGGATTGCCAAGAGCTGGAAATAAAATGAGGATTCCGCCGTTATGCAGTACTAAATGAAAAGCTAGATTTCATATACAATAAATCAAATGTTGTATATTACATAAGCGTCGAAATTCTTAAGTTTTATAAAAGCTAGATGAAAAGTGTTTTAATGCAGATTTTCAGCAATAAAATTGAAAATTGCAAATTTCTTCCTCAAAATCTCCGAAGTTTCAAAAGATCGTTAATTAGTATTTGTCATGAATATTCATAGACATGTTAGCTACATTTAAAGCATAAAAGACAAATATATTAGTGAATATTAATATTAATATGATTTATTTGTAAGTGAAAGCATCACCTTCTTCTGTCTTCAAGTTGTTTACAAATCTGCAGGCGGGATAGCCACTGTAGATGGGATTGCCGGTAATAGGGTGTGGTAGTGGTATTCCTAAACTTCAGATAAAATTGTCAAGTAAGATCATTTTAGTAAATTGTTCTATATTAGCTTTTGTACATATTTCTGTTTATGGCTTTCCAAATATTTTAACTGATCTGCACTGAAGAGGCATAGGTTGTCGAAATTGCCATATGCAAAAATCTAATTCACAGTAACTTCGGTATTTTGTTTTTTTTACTGTTGCACTCTCCTGTGATTGCTACTGCCTCTGTTCATTTCTCGATAATGACAAAAATGTTACGGTAATCTTTTTTTCGGGCAATGGGCAAAGAATGTCCAATGCTACTCCTTTTCATAATCTTTCTCGTTTGATATGAAATGCGAGGAGTTCTTATATTTTCGTTCTTTGGCTTTCGAGCAAATCATCGGTCACATTCCCTTAAATAGTTCCGTTAGAAAGTTTCTCGTTTTTGGCCAGTAAAAATTATCTACCACCTTTGTTACAGTTCCCTTAATCCAAAGATATCCAGCAGTTTGCAAGTCAAAACAAAAATGGAGTACTGCTAGGCCCTTAGTTGAAGGTAACTTGTAGTTTTGGACTCATTCTGTTCTTAAAATTCTCATCTTCTGTATAACAGATGACGTTTATCCAGATGAAATTCAAGGACTTCTCCAGGTATTCGCAAGATTTTTTAACTTTTAAAGGTCAGACATTTACCACCATTTAGTCATGATATATTTTCATATTTACACTTATGTTCTTTTGTTTTCAGAATATACAGTGAGACTATATTTTCAACCAAGATCTTGTTGAGTTGTGGAAGATCTTGAACATCAATAGAATTTGGTATGTGGGTGACATTGTAGGACATTGAATAAACATGATACATGCATTTAAAAGTCATGTTCCTTGATATCACCTTATCACTTGTTTTAACCTTAAAGAAAGAGACATACCATGATGAATTACTGTGATAGTAATGTCATATTCTAAAAGACGGAGTGGTTACTCATATCTTTTTTCCTATTTAAGATATTTTAATTTTCTTACTTCATGAATAATTAAACTTTTTTTTTGATTTTACCACTTGTATCTAAAGCTAATAAAAAGATAATGAGTACACTTCACTATTTTAGTGGAACTCCATTGCCACATTTTTTATACATTTATATAATTGTGCTTAATATCCACTGAATGATGTTGATATAATATAATAAACAAATTTATCTGAAACAGAACTTTTATTCAAAACTAATGTAGATATCCATATTCAGCTGGAAAAAAAATTGTCCAAATTTTACTGACTTGTAAGTTGCGGAGGTATGTGCCCATATATTGCTGTGCTAAAGTTTTTTTTTCAATTTTGGACAGTTTTTTTAATACAATTGTTTCCTGCTCATGGCTTATATACAGCACTCTTTAGATAATTAAAGATTCCAAAGCTCCAGGAAATCAATGCCCCACATATGAATTCCACACTCTGAGAAAATTGGTTTGTTTTTATACGCCCGTCGAATGACGGACGTAACATGGTATACCTTCCGTCCGGCCGTTAACTTTTTGGTTTCCGGAGATTTTTTCTGTAACCGAACCGCCTGACATATTGATTTCATATTTGATATATGAATAGATCTAGGTGAGATACAGATCAAGTTCGAATTTGGTTCCGGTCAGTTGATTTTGTACAGAGTTATGGCCCTTGGACTTAGTGAAATTTTGAGAAATATGGGTTTCCGGGGTTGTTTTCTGTAACCGCTTGACATTGATTTCATATTTAATATATGATTAGATCTAGGTGAGATATAGATCAAGTTCGAATTTGGTTCCGGTCGGTTGATTTTGTACAGAGTTATAGCCCTTGGACTTAGTGAAATTTTGAAAAAATAGGTTTCCGGAGGTTTTTTTTCTGTAACCGCTTGACATATTGATTTCATATTTGGTATATCAGTATACCTAGGTGAAATACAGATGAAGTTTGAATTTGGTTCCGGTCAGTTGATTTTGTACAGACTTATGGCCCTTGGACTTAGTGAAATTTTGAGAAATATAGGTTTCCGGGGTTGTTTTCTGTAACCGCTTGACATATTGATTTCGTATTTGGTATAGGAGTATATCTAGGTGAGGTACAGATCAAGTATGAATTTGGTTCCGATCGGTTGATTTTGTACAGAGTTATGGCCCTTTGACTTAGTGAAATTTTGAAAATATAGGTTCCCGGAGTTTTTTACTTTAACCGCTTGACATATTAATTTCATATTTGGTATGTGAGTATATCTAGGTGAGATACAGATCAAGTTGGAATTTGGTTCCTGTTGGTTGATTTCATACAGAGTTATGGCCCTTGGACTTTGTGAAATTTAATTTGATATTTGTTAATTGTTACATCTTGGTAAGGCACATAATTTTATTCTGTTTGATTTTTTTTCAATCAAATTTTGTTGTGGTCCAACAATGCCATAAAGTTCGAATTGACAGTGGACGGGCGTATCATACGCTCTTGGCGCAGCAGTTTATTGCTTTTGTTCTTGGCTGAATTATGAACTTCCTTACATGTTTGGATAAAACCAACTATACTAAATTGTGCGCCTCGAAATGCTTGATAATATTGCCATCAACGAAAATTTCCTCTTGGAAAAACTTCTTTCAAAGCGAACTTCTACCAAAGATTACCTAAAGTTCAAAAAAGATGTAAATACTGGTTTCCGGTTTAATGGAAAAAAAATTAATGCATTACACGCTGGAACCAGACATGGTTTGTTTACAGTCCCTATCGATGCTAAATTCGAGGTTTTTTCCCTGAATTTCCAATTTTCCAAGCTTTCCGAGTAATTCACCCGGTAGGGAACGACCAAATAAAATACACGACTTTCTCCTGTTTTCCCGGTAGCAGATAAGCAATGATTGGATATGGAGTAAATGAACATGAGAAAAAGACTCGAATATATGGTAAAACAAAGCAGTGGAACAACGCTTTTATTGTGGTTCTTCATCTTGAAGTCAGAGTCTATAGTTAGCCTTGCAATCTCGTAGAAAGATTCACAGATTCCTAAACATTTCTTTGATTGCACTTTTACTGGTTTGTTATAAAAATTGTTTGTTTTTTTACAAGACCTCCCAAAGTTTTTATCGTTGAAAGTTTTTATTTTGTAGATCATCTGTACATATACTGACGAACTTTAGAAACGCAACACTAGATACTTTATCAAATTTAACAATATAAAATAAATAAGTTATTTAGATAACAATTTAACCATTTTAGCACAAACAAAAACAGTTGGGAAGTCCATTGGTAACATCATGACGTCAGATTTAAATGTCAAATTTACATGGTAACAAGAAAAGTCTATTTTTTGGTCAATAACGAGTATGTCCGCCATTATTCGCAATTACAGCACGCAGTCGTCGTCTCATTGATTGACAAAGTGTTCGGACGGTTCGGATAGGGATATTCTGCCATTCCTGTTGTAATGCAACACCAAGTTCTTGGCGGTCTCTTGGCTGATGCGGTCGATTTCTGACACGTTTACTAAGTTCATCCCACAGATATTCTATTGGATTCAGGTCGGATGATAATGCAGGCCAGTCCAGAACATTAACCTGATTCACATTGAAGAACGCTTTTGTCAATCTGGCTGTGTGCGCACGCGCATTGTCCTGTTGAAATGTGAGCTGGTTCACACCACCATGCTGGCGTAATAAAGGCAAGGCAACTGGTTGTAAAATTTCATTAATGTAACGTTGTGCTGTTAGTGTTCCATTCACTATCACCAAGTTTGAACGAAAATTTGTGTTAATTGCAGCCCAAACCATGACACCCCCTCCACCAAACCGGTCATGTTGCAAAACACAATTTTGGGCGTATCGTTCGTGCACTCTGTGGTAAACACGGAGTCTGCCGTCTGCAAAACTCAAGTTGAATCTTGATTCGTCGGAAAACACAACGCGAGTCCAGTTTTGTCGACGTTGAAACAATTTATCTCTGGCCCATTGGAGTCTTCGTTGACGGTGACGTGCTGTCATTAGTGGCCCCTTGTACGGCCTTCTGTTACGGATTCCACGGCGCCTCAATATAC
>MJUU01031432.1:390306-400335 GCA_002080025.1 Modiolus philippinarum | reverse complement strand
GTTTCTTAGCTTCTTAGGTATTTTCAGTGTAATTAACATCCCCACAGTTGAAAAGATTAGACTTTGATCTTCTTTTTGTTCTCTTTTGTTTATGTATTTAAATAAGTTCTCTTTTACTGTATCTCTTACAAATTCTCTTTTGCTGTATCTCTTACAAATTCTCTTTGGTTGATGATTTCCTAGTTGAAAAAATGAATATTATTGTTTAGTATATTAAATCTTCTAAATCTATCAGAAATTAAGAAAACTTGTTTTTTTTTTTTTTTTTTTTTTTGCCTCATCAGTCATCACTTTGATAAAATCTACCTTAATTGTAAAAAAACAAGTAGCTGTGAGCTAAGTATGCGTTGAATGGCTACAGTATGAAATTTTTTTACAGTGTTGCGTGAAATTACCTTAAATTAACCCATTCAAATGTTAAAAACAATGTTATATCAGGACCTGTTGTATATTGGACTGTTCAAAATTTCAATTTCTCTTGATAGAAATCATCAGATTTACATCATATAAAGTAGCTAGGTTTGGTGTATTGTAAATTTCAGTCCTTTAATTTCACAAAATATGCTCTGAAATTTGTTGAAAGGTACTTGTTTTTAAAGACAAATCACACTATTGTTTATGCGCATACTACAGCCGCAATCATCTATGTCGTCGTTGGTTTGTGACGTCGATTTTGCGGGAAGTTTTACTGCTCTTTGGCCGTTTTGAAAACGGCGTCTTGGTTGAAAGGTCGCTTTAGGGAAAAATCAAAGAGCAATCACAAGACAGAATTTAAGTGAATAATGACATTAACAGTATATTCGATAAAACAAAGAGATAACTTGAAATTGAAAATAAATTCTGAATCTGTTTCCCGAAGAGTCAAAATTAGACATTCCGTACAATGATAAATACCGGAATTCCCGCTACATACAATTGCTAATTCAGAAGTTCTGGAAAAGATCCTACCTCCCTCAGCATTATCGATACATTATCTTTGTGAAATGACAAAATATTGTGGGTCACATAATATATTATAAATTGAAACATTTGTCAAACGTCTCTTCATTGATACATTTCTTGTAGACTGGTTATATTTTTCGTTTTTGTTTCAATTCAACAATTTTACACGCCTGTCAAGTACGACGGGCATATTATCATTATAGTATACCGATGACTGTAGCTTTCGCATGCCATACCTGTCAACCTTTTGGTCAGTTTACTTCAACTTGAACTATATAGAGCTATTAGGTATGATGTTCTCACATATCACACTCTTATTTGAAACAAGGACTCATAGACTAGGTATGGTGTTCTTACGATCCATTTATGCGAAATTTGGGGATTTCAGTAAAAATTTCTGAATGCCGTTCTAGCTCCAGCTTGAGGACGCTTATCCTGATCCCTCAAAACTTTGCAAAGTTATTTGTTATATGGTGGTGTAAGGGTCAATTTTTGAAGACAGTTTTTATCATTTTGTCAAAATATCATCATGTTCACTTTCATCTTTGAAAACGGGTGATGGGTGGGTCGCTTGACTCGGCACTTTTGCAAAACGTATGGCATTTGCAGAGTTACATTGCATGTTGTGTTAGTAATTGAATAATTCGGAGTTTCATTTGAGTGTAAAATTTTAAAAAAAATAAAAAATAAAAACCCCTTACGAACTACTCGAAGCAAAATAGTAAATGATTTGAAAGTACCTCGTCGAGACTAGAAAAGCACGGCATGGAATGATTTCATTGCTTTGAAAATGTATTATGACGTAACGTCATTCACTAAATGCAAACTATCGAAAAACAACGCCTACGGAAGGTACAAAACTAAGATTATCTCTCTTATTCATTCAGTGACCCCTATTTTTTAAAGTGTCAAAATTTAAGATAAATAAAAATCTTTGTATATGCAATTTTAAAAGAAAATCTCTGGGTCAGAAGTATTTAAAATATCCGATTTTATAACTACAAAGTTTGTTTTTATTTTGGCGGGAAGGCATTTAAGACCTACTTTCAGTTAAACAGTGATATATAGATGGAATAGATATACTCCCGATTTTAAAGAAGAAGGAATGCCGAATCTAACGGTATAGAGTTTATTGAATTCGTGAAAATAATTCTGAAACAGCAGCTGTCCTAAGAAACTACGGATTTCTTTTAAAAATCTCAATTTGACCTATTTTGTGACTGTTATATCTCAACTATGAGCTCGGTGACATATATTTTTTAGCTTATCTTCAAGTCTTCATACAGGGGAACATTTCTGCATTGTTTGACAAAAATCCCTGGGTCAGATCTAATCAGTGTGATTTGTCTTTAAGCACAGTTGTGTGTATTTTATAGAAATGCACTATCACCCTTTCGAATTTTGGCATTTTATTCTTATGCCTCAACTCAAAGTAGGAGGGGTATATAGTTTTCAGGCATGTTCTCTAGTGATTGTAAGAACACCTTGCCAGTTTAATTAATGTTTGTTGACAATAACGCATCCATGGCCAGAGTAAATATTGACGTAGCATTACTCAACATCTAGCAATAAATTCCGCTCAAACCGGTGCTTGGGGCAGTCTTAATCTTGCCATGAGGTATGAGCAAAGCTCATTGTTAAAGGCCTCATGGTGACTTCAAGATGAAGAATAAAAGCGTTGTTCAATTGCATTGTTTTACCATGTATTTGCAGAGACATTCTCTTTCATTTCATTCATTTTTATTTACTCCATATACCTTCATTGCTTATATAGATTTTGATCTATGGGAAGATTTAAGCTTTTACTAGAAAATGTGCATTTCTTTTTTCATTATGGCATATAGTACCAAGTTTTCTAGTCTTACCTAAGTAGTTTGTATCATATTTCAATGTTATAATTTTCTTGAAGTGGGAATGCTTCATTTGATTCATTCATTGCAACTTCAACTTTTCTCCCAAGGCCAGGAATCAGAGGTGGTGGTGCAGCCTCTCTCCCATACATACATTTGTATGGAGTCATTTGTATGGTCCTGCTGTAGCTGGAATTCATCGAATCTGCAAATTTGAGCAAATGAAAAATTAAAGTCTAATAACCCACAACATTTATAATTCTACATTTGTGTCTCTTTAAACGAACGAAACATATTATATTGGGCTAATACAGTGAAACCTGAGTATTCTGACATCCTGTCAAATCCGACATAATTTAATGGTCCAAAAGAAAGCTTTAACATGCTTTTTAAACCTGAGTATTCCGACATCCTGTATAATCCGACACATTTTTATGGTCCCACAGTGTGTAGGATTAGACAGGTTCCACTGTAGTCACTTATGTTTCCAGAGTAGGTTTACTTTTGACTTAAAGTACACACAACGAAATTTGACGCAGCTTAAATCGCTGTAGCTGTGTTGTTATAAATTAGACAATATTAAAACATGTATTTATCATTTTCTAATTTTTGCCGCTACTCTTGGTACAAACAGTTTGAGATAGAGGCTAAGTTTAAATTGCAAAAATGTTCAGCATGTCAAGATCTACTGACATGCCTATTTGGAAGAACATCCATATAGCCATGTAGGTTTGTCAATTTTTTGTGATTTTATATATTTCATCTTATATTTCAAAAACAGTTTTAGATAGAGGCTAAGCTTAATTGCAGAAATGTTCAGCATGTCAAGATCTACCCACATGCCTATTTGGAAGAAAACCCAAATACCCATAAAGGATTTATTGCTCTTTTGGTCAAAATTTTCGTAAAATTATATATTTAGTCTTATATTTCAAAAACAGTCTACCGCACATGCCTAATTCGAAGAAAATCCAAATACCTTTAAAGGAATTATTGCCCTTCATTGGTCAAATTTTTCGTGATTTTATATATTTTGTCCTGTATTTCAAAAACACTTTGAGATAGAGACTAAGTTTAAATTGCAAAAATGCTCAGCATATCAAGATCTACCCACATGCCAATTTTCAGAAAATCCAAATACCAATATTGGAGTTGTGGTTCTTAATTGGTCAAATTTTTCGTGATTTTTTTTTTAAATTTAGTCTTATATTTCAAAAACAGTTTTAGATAGATTTTTCGTGATTTTTTTTATTTAGTCTTGTATTTCAAAAACAGTTTTTTTTTGATAGAACGCTAAGTTTAACTTTCAAAAATGTTCAGCATGTCAAGATATACCCACAGGCCTATTTTAAGAAAATCCTAATACCCATGTAAGAGGTACTGCCCTTTATTGCTAAAATTTTTTGTGATTATATTTTGTCCGGTCTTCAAAAACAGTTCGAGATAAAGGCTTAGTTTTTTAATTGCAAAAATTTATATCGAGATATAAACACATGATAATTATGAAGAAAATCTAAATACCTATAAAGGAGTTATTGCTCTTTATTGGTCAAATTTTTTCGTGACTTTATATATTTCGTCCTGTATTTCAAAAACAGTATGAGAAAGAGGCTTAGTTTCAATGCAAAAATGTTCAGTATATAAAGATCTACCAACATGCCAATTTTCAAGAAAATCTAAATATCCATATAGGCGTTATTGCTCCTTATTGGTCAAATTTTTCATGATTATATATATTTCGTCTTATATTTCAAAAAACAGATTGAGATAGGGGCCAAGCTTAAATTGCAAAAAAGCTCAGCATGTCAAGATCTACCAACATGCCTATTTTGAAGAAAATCCTATGGCCATGTAGGAGTTATTGCCCTTGTGTGGTCCATTTTTTATGCCCCCGCCGCTAGGCGGTCGGGGGCATTAAGGTTTACCCTGATCCGTCCGTACGTCCGTACGTCCATCTTTTTGGTTTCCGGATGATAACTTGAGTATCCTGCATNTGCATTGTTTTACCATGTATTTGCAGAGACATTCTCTTTCATTTCATTCATTTTTATTTACTCCATATACCTTCATTGATTATATAGATTTTGATCTATGGGAAGATTTAAGCTTTTACTAGAAAATGTGCATTTCTTTTTTCATGATGGTATAGAGTACCAAGTTTTCTAGTCTTACCTAAGTAGTTTGTATCATACTTCAATGTTATAATTTTCTTGAAGTGGGAATGCTTCATTTGATTCATTCATTGCAACTTCAACTTTTCTCCCAATGCCAGGAATCAGAGGTGGTGGTGCAGCCTCTCTCCCATACATACATTTGTATGGAGTCATTTGTATGGTCCTGCTGTAGCTGGAATTCATCGAATCTGCAAAATTGAGCAAATGAAAAATTAAAATTTAATTACCCACAACATTTATTATCCTACATTCGTGTCTATTTAAACAAACGAAACAAATAATATTGGGCTAATAGTCACTTATGTTTCCAGAATAGGTTTACTTTTGACTTAAAGAACACACAACGAAATTTGACGCAGCTTAAATCACTGTAGCTGTGTTGTTATAAATTAGACAATAATAAAACATATATTTATCATTTTCTAATTTTTGCCGCTACTCTTGGTACAAACAGTTTGAGATAGAGGCTAAGTTTAAATTGCAAAAATGTTCAGCATGTCAAGATCTACCCACATGCCTATTTTGAAGAAAATCGAAATACCCATAAAGGAGTTATTGCTCTTTTGGTCAAATTTTTCGTAAAATTATATATTAAGTCTTATATTTCAAAAACATTCTACCCACATGCCTAATTCGAAGAAAATCCAAATACCTATAAAGGAATTATTGCCCTTCATTGGTCAAATTTTTCGTGATTTTATATATTATTTTGTCCTGTATTTCAAAAACAGTTTGAGATAGAGACTAAGTTTAAATTGCAAAAATGTTCAGCATATCAAGATCTACCCACATGCCAATTTGTAGAAAATCCAAATACCAATATTGGAGTTATGGTTCTTAATTGGTCAAATTTTCCGCGATTTTTTTTTAATTTAGTCTTATATTTCAAAAACAGTTTTAGATAGATTTTTCGTGATTTTTTTTATTTAGTCTTATATTTCAAAAACAGTTTTTTTAGATAAAACGCCAAGTTTAACTTTCAAAAATGTTCAGCATGTCAAGATATACCCACAGGCCTATTTTAAGAAAATCCTAATACCCATATAAGAGTTACTGCCCTTTATTGGTAAATTTTTTTGTGATTATATATATTTTGTCCTGTATTTCAAAAACAGTTTGAGATAAAGGCTTAGTTTTTTAATTTCAAAAATTTATATCGAGATATAAACACATGACAATTATGAAGAAAATCTAAATACCAAAAAAGGAGTTATTGCTCTTAATTGGTCAAATTTTTTCGTGACTTTATATATTTCGTCCTGTATTTCAAAAACAGTTTGAGATAGAGGATTAGTTTAAATGCAAAAATGTTCAGTATATAAAGATCTACCAGCATGCCAAATTTTCAAGAAAATCTGAATACCCATATAGGCATATTATTATTGCTCTTTATTGTTCAAATTTTTCATGATTTTATATATTTCCTCTTATATTTCAAAATACAGTTTGAGATAGAGGCCAAGTTTAAATTGCAAAAAAGCTCAGCATGTCAGGATCTACCCACATGCCTATTTTGAAGAAAATCATATGGCCATGTAGGAGTTATTGCCCTTTATTGGTCAAATTTTTCGTGATTTTATATATTTCATCCAGTATTTCATACAGTTTGAGATGGAGGCTAGTATTTCATACAGTTTGAGATGGAGGCTAAGTTTTTATTGCAAAAAAGCTCAACATATCAAGATACACACACATGGCAATTATGAGGAAAATCCAAATACCCATGTAGGAGTTATTGCCCTTGTGTGATCAAATTTTTTGTGATCTTATGTATTTCGTCTTGTATCTCAAAAACAGTTTGAGATAGAGGCCAAGTTTAAATTGCAAAAATGTTCTGTGCATCAAGATCTTCTAGATTTACAAAAAAAAATCTAAATACCCGTATAAAAGTTATTGCCCTTTATTGATTTAATTTTGGGGATTTTATACATTTTGTCTTGTATATCAAAAATTATTTGAAATAGATGTCAGGTTTAAATTGTAAAACGTTCACTTTGTTAAGGACTACATTTTTTTGAACATGGTCAAGTTTACCGACCCCATCCAAGGTGGTCACCATCAGGGAGCTTAATTTAACATTGGACCCTATGATAAAATATATTAATATCTTTTTATTCGAACAAAACTTGGTCACAAAAGTCCTTAGTTGGCCCCTTTTGAAAAATGTGTCTGGGAAGTCCACATAGTCTAACATTGGACCCTGTTGGAAGCGTTCAAAAGTTTTTTTCCTCAGACACTACATATCGTCAATGGATCAAAACTTTGGTGCAATAGCTCATAGGTGGTCCCCTTTAAGAAATGTCCAGCAAGTCCACACCTCATCTAAGATGGGTGCCAGCAGTTATCTTAGTTTAACATTGGGCCCTATGGGAAAACACATTCAAAGATCTTCTCCGAAACTACTAAACCAATTTGAACCCAACATTTTCTCAAATCCTTTGTTGGTTCCCTTCAAAAAAAGTGACTATTAAGGCTTCAACCCATCCAAAATGGTTGCCATCAGGAAATATAGTTCAGCTTTTAAGGAAATAACATCAAGGTCTATTAACATACTTGAAATAAGGCTTTTTATCAATGAGGTTATTGTCAATATTAGCCATGACCCAGGTGAGCGATACAGGCTTTGACATAGGCATTTGATATTTGGCATGTGAATAGATCACCTCAATGCGACCTTTGACCGTTGACCTCGGGGTCACATTCATGCTTTTTCAATGACAAAGTTGTGTCCGAACTATAACTTGTCTATGCCCCCGCGACGATAAGTCGGTAGCAAATTGTTTTACCGTTGTCCGTCCGTCTGCAGGTGGAACATAGTTTGTCCGGGCTGTTTCTCTTACAGTTTTTATGGTAGGAAGTTTTTATTTACGGATCATTTGGGCATATATTGATGATGTGCCTTTTGGTATTTATTTTGATTTTGGTCAATTTTTCCGAGAAATATACGTTGTTAAACTTAAGCCATTTTTGTAATGGATTTGACAAAGAGGGTACACAGTTTGTCCGGGCTGTTTCTCCCACAGTTTTTACGGTAGGAAGTTTTCATTTTACAGATCATGTCGACAGAAATTGTAGATGTGGCTTTTCGTACTGATTTTTATATTGGTCCATTTTTCTGAAAAAAAATATTGAATATGTCGTTTTTTGCTATTTTCTCGTAGAGGGTACACAGTTTGTCCTGCCAAGATTTCCTACAGTTTTTATGGCAGGAAGGTTTTATTTAATAGATCATTTTTGCAGTTATTGAAGATGTGCCTTTTGGTATTGATTTTGATATTGGTGCATTTTTCTGAAAAATATACGTTGTTGAACTTGATTTTGCGATTTTCTCCTTCAGTTTTTATGGTAGGAAGTTTTTATTTTACAGATCATTTGTACATATATTGAAGATGTAACTTTTGATATTGATTTTGATTTAAGGGAATTTTTTTCTAAAAATATACATAACTGAACATTACCCTTTTTGTGCTTTTCTCAGAAAGTACTACACGGTTTGTCCGACCAAGACCTCCTACCGTTGTTATGGTTGGAAGTTTTATATTTTTGTAGATCATTTGTACATATATTACAGATGTGCCTTTTAACATTAATTTTGATTTTGGTGCATTCTTCCGAATAATTACATTGTTGAACTTGGTCATTTTTAAAGAATTTGACATACAGGGAACACAATTTTCCGGGCAACTCCAACTAGTTAGTTTTTTGTTTTGCAGATCATTTGTACAAATATTGAAGATGTTCCTTGTAGTAATGATTTTGATTTTAGTGTATTTATTTGCAATGAAATCGAACAAAATAAGAACTGGTAATATTACGGGGATCATAAAGTGGTTCTTGGGGTTTTTTAGCTCACCTGGCTAAAGCCAGGGTGAGCTTTCGCCATCACTTGGCGTCCGTCGTCCGTCGTCCGTCCGTCCGTCGTAAACTTTTCTTCAAAAATTTTCTCCTCTGAAACTACTGGGCCAAATGAAACCAAACTTGGCCTGGATCATCACCAGGGTATGTAGTTTAAAAAATGTGTTCGGTTAGTCCGAGGACCAAACAACATGGCCGCTGTTACTAAAAATAGAACGTAGGGGTAGATTGCTGTTTTTGGCAAATAACTCAAAAACCGTAGCAGATATCAAAAATCTGACAAAGGGTAAAAATGATCAGAATGACAAGATCTACCCGCCGTGCAATTTTGAAGAAAATCCGATGACCCATGTTGGAGTTATTGCCCCTTTTCCGTAAAATTTTCAAAATTTTAATATTTTCAATTTTTTATTAGGAAAACTATAACAGATAGAAGCCAACTTGAAATTGCAAAAATGTTCAGCATACCAAGATCTATCCCTCTGAAAATTTTGAAGCAAATTTGAATACCCACGTTGAAGTTATTGCCCTTTAATGTCAAATTTTTGCTCTTTTATACATTGTTCGTCTACAATTTCAAAAATCTTCTCCTCTCAAACTGCTGGGCCAATTGTAACCAAACTTGGCCTGAATCATCACCAGGGTATACAGTTTCAAAATTGTGTTCAATTAGTCCAAAGACCAAACAACATGGCCGCTGTTACTAAAAATAGAACACGGGGGTAAATTGCTGTTTTTTGCAAATATCTCAAAAACCGTTACAGATATCAAAATTCTTACAGGTAGTAAAAATGATCACTATAGCAAGATCTACCTGCTCTGCAATTTTGACAAAAATCCATAAACCTTTGTAGGAGTTATTGCCCTTTTCTCACCGAATTTTTTAAATTTTCGTATTTTTCATCTATTATTTCCAAAACTATAGAAGATGAAGGTTAAGTGTAAATTGATGAAATGTTTGCCATGCTGTGGCGACTTCAAAACTGATGTTGAAAATTGTTCCTTGACCACCATTTTCAAAATGGCCGCCAAAAAAGGCGGGAAAATTCAACATTGTCCGATTTCAATGAAATTTGGTTTCCGAATAGATCTTGATGTTGCGACTTCAAAAGCGAAGTTGAAAATTGTTCGTTGACCGCCATTTTCAAAATGGCCGCCAAAAAAGGCGGGAAAATTCAACATTGTCCGATTTCAATGAAATTTGGTTT